>JAYESA010000020.1:30348418-30630918 GCA_036927795.1 Iris macrosiphon | reverse complement strand
ACTACCAAGTGAGTGGCTACCAACCCGATTAGCTATCCCTACTTGCTAGTCTTCACAGCTAAATCTTGTGTTCGTGCTTTGCCCGATCAAACGATACCAAGTAAATAACTAAAAGATATCAAGGTAATAAGGGAATAGGCTTGGGAAATATTGCTTGTCAACGAAACCTGTGAACGGTTGCTTACTTACTACATGCTTGCCTATTCAAATGTTTACCATATGCATATATACAAGTTAGAATGCTTACTTCTTCTTCTATAACTATGCTATATGTAGAACACCCTTTGCCATGCATCAATTATTCAGGGAGACTATGCAAAATACATTACACAATGCTACATATCTCCTGATTTTATTGACTCAGCTACATAAATGACAAACTTAACACAAACGTCGTTGATCACGGACAACTTGTGCACAAGGCCTCCTGGTTCCTGCGGACGGTCGCTGGGGCACTGGCACCGATCCGATCCGGACGGAACCTCAAGATTAGTCTCTCCCATAGGCGGGGTGGCGTGTAGCGATACATGTGCCTCCGTCACCTTAGCCCGAGACTAAGACCGTCCATTATGGCATCAAAGCCAGTGATCCCCTCGTATATTTAAACCTGTTGCAACTAACTTGTGTCTTCTTGGCAGGGAAGGCATGGTAAGTAATGGCAGGTGGTTCAGACGGACAGGTAAATGTCACCGAACGGTGGCGGGTTATTTCAATAATTCTATATCTATGTCTTGTTGTAAAAATAAACTAAGGCAAGATAGAAACCCACAATAAGTATGCATGTTTCATTAAAACAACGTGTTGATTGGTAAAGTTGGGTTAGCTTGCCTTCACCAGTACGTTTCGATGTACTGACCCTCGTTGAAACAGGTTCCCCGCGCTAGGAAGAACCGAGCGAGGAGCAGGAGACAAACCCCCAATCCAGTCCAGCTGTAGGCACGCCTCGACCGTGCTACCTTTGAAGCATTTTGAAGAAGAAGAAGAAGCATTTTGAAGTTAGAAGCTAGCCACCAAGCAACCATGCAACTTCGTGGCAAGGCAGTCGTTCCGTCCCAAGGTCTTATATTTTGAGTTTAGTAAGGGATGTAATGTACAGGACTGCTATCTCATTTTGTGTCAACACTTTTGTAAGCCCATAGAGGCAATCCTTATGACTCAGTTCAAGAGTTTGTAATAGATGTTCATATTATCAATAAAAAGAGAACTTTTCCATGTTTCAATATGTGTTTTAATTATCTGCGTACTCTGAATATGTGCTCGCTATGCGAAACAAAAATACTTAGCCTTGTGCGGTGCGCAACCTAGGCCCGCACGGCGGTCACGCCCGGGGGACGACTATCGATTCCACGGGATCGGGGCGTCACAATATATATAAATATAAATATATATATACATATATATATATAAATATACATATATACGTATATATAGGGGGGTACTCTACCTATCTGACAGGGGGGACCCACAGCTCGTCGCCGGCGGGAGGACGGCGGCGGAGGAGGCGGCGGCTGGCCGGAATGGTAGTGGCAGCAGCAACTGCAATTAGCAGTAACAGCAGCAGCGGCAGCTTGCAGTGGCAACAACGGCGGCTGCGGCGTCGGAGGCGGCGGTGCAGGTTGTCGGGACGGTGGAGGAGGGGGCGGCGAAGCGTTCGGGGGTGGTGGTGGTGGTGGCTGTTCGAAGGGGTCGGGTGGGTTGACTGGGCTGGTGGTCGGGTGATCAGGGATGATCTGCGGCCGGGGCGGTGGCCACGGGGCGGTGGTGGCGGGTCAGTCCGGTATAGGAGGTCGGGGCGAGGCGTTTGGGGGTGGTGGCGGTGGTTCACGGTGGCCGGGGTGGCGGTGAGGGGCGGTCGAGAGTGGTGGTGGTGTACTGGTGGTGATGGGAAGTAGGGTGCTGTGGAGGCCCTAGGCGGCGCCGGCGACGGCCAGGGGGTGCTCCGGTGGCTGGGGAGGAGGGCAGGGAAGGGGCGAGGTGTCCGGCGGAGGTCCGGTGGGCGGAGGGTGGCCGTGGTGAGGGTGGTGTGAGTTCGGGTTAAGGGAGGGGTGCTCGGGTTTAAATAGGGTTAGGGTGGATGGCATTTTCATAATTAGTGTGAAGATGAGGGATATTTAGGTAATTTTGGTTTTTAGGATATTTTCCTGATATTTTCAGGTGGGTCCCACGTCCAAATGGACGGTGTACGTTCACCGGCCAATGAGGTGTTGACACCTCACACTGGAAATTTGCAGAAAAACTCCTGCAATTTTATAAATTGCATATAGGTCCTAAAATTGGGAATTTGCACAATTACGCAATTGTCTGGGAAAAATACCCTGTTTCCAGAAAATGCTAAAATGTCCAGAATTGAGGGGGAAAGCTGTGTAAAGGTCCTGAGGGGGTGGGGGTGAGCCTGGGCAGGGGCAGGGCCTGGTTCTTAGGGGGATACGGGTCACCGTATTATTTAATTAATAAATACTGTGCACGGTGTTCTCTAATTAAATAGAGGCAGGTAGGGCCATAATTTTAATACGGTATCAATATACTAATTGTAGTATATTCAAAGTAGAATATTATCGCATTTTTGTTTGGGCAATACAGGTAACTGCTGGGCCTCTAATGTCTGTTGGAACAGAAATGGGTACTGAGCAGGAAATTAAAATAGAAAATAAATACGAACGTTTGTAACGATATTTGTGCGTCTCATACGAGGCTCAAAATAAAGTATCTGGGAGTTGCACAAAGTTCAGAAAAATAGTCTAACATGTCTAGGACAGGTATGTGAACTTTGTTTGGGGATAAGAGCTAGTGTAATGTTCTAATTAATTGTGTGATGGACAGGTGCACAAATCAATAGGATATGTAAGCAAAATAAATTTTTAAAAAGTTGCAATAATTCTAATTAGCTAAAAATAATCCTAAATTACTGAAATCTGGTCGAGGGAGTTTACAATCTACCCTCCTTAGAATATTTCGTCCTCGAAATAAAAACAGACATATAATGAGAATGAAAGATTGATTTGAAATACTAGGACATACCCTGGTCTGGAAATAGATGGGGGAAACGCTGTCGAATATCCTCTTCTCGTTCCCAGGTTGATTCACCTGGTGCATGATGTCTCCATGCAATACGAACTAGAGGGATAGTCTGGCCTCGCAACACCTTCTCGCTACGATCGAGGATCTCTACGGGTTCCTCCTGATACGATAGGCTCGGGCCGACGGTGATCTCTGAATGGTCCAGCACATGACTTGGGTATGGAATGTACCTCCTCAGCTGAGATACGTGGGAGAACTTATATACTCCTTCCAAGGTCAGAGGTAAGGCTAGCTTGTAAGCAACTTCTCCGATGCGTTCTAATACATCGAAGGGTCCAATGTACCTCGGACTCAGTTTTCCTCTTCCTCCAAATCTGATAGTTCCTCTAGTAGGTGAGATCTTCAAGAATACATGTTCTCCCACTTGGAACTCTAGAGGTCGTCGATATATATTGGCCCAGTGCTTCTGTCTGTCCTGTGCTGCTCGCAGGTGCCCTTGGATCTTCTTTACTTTCTCCACCGTACGAACGACCAATTCTGGTCCCAAGATCTGTCTTTCGCCAACATCGCTCCAACATACTGGGGAACGACATTTCCTACCATACAATGCTTCAAAGGGAGCCATTTGAATGCTCGCTTGATAGCTATTGTTGTAGGAAAATTCTACCAGGTGTAAATGATCTTCCCATGATCCGCTGAAATCAAGCATGCAGGCTCTCAGCATATCTTCTAGTGTCTGGATGGTGCGCTCTTATTGGCCATCTGTCTGCGGGTGATAAGAGGTGCTGAACTTGAGGCGGGTACTAAGACTTTCTTGCATACTTCACCAAAAGTAAGATGTAAACCTCGTATCCCTGTCAGACACTATGCTGACTGGTACTCCATGCAGACGCACTATCTCCTTCATATACATGTCCGCCAAGACTTCGGTAGATTGCCCGACTCTGAAAGGTAAAAAATAAGCAGCCTTGGTGAGTCGATCTACGATTACCCATACAACATTACGTCCACTGGGACTTCTCGGGAAACCCGTGACGAAGTCCATCGTAATGTGTTCCCATTTCCACTCGGGTATTGGGAGGGGTTAAAGTAGACCGGCAGATCTCTGATGTTCAGCCTTGACTTGCTGACACACCAAGCATTTTGCCATAAAGCGTGCTATCTCTCGCTTCATTCCATGCCACCAATAGTATTGACGCAGATCTCTGTACATCTTTGTGCCTCCTGGATGGATAGAATAGGTTGAGCTGTGAGCTTCTGACATAGCTCCTCACGAAGTTCTCCATTTGGAACATAAAGACGATCTCCACATCTTAAAGTCCCATCTTCGTGTATGCGACATCCTGTCTGGATTCCAGCCTCTGTTCTTTGTCGAAGCTTCTGAAATCTTGTATCTGTTGGCAGTGCAGCCTTGATTCTTTCGACCAATGTTGATTATAGCTGGTAGTTTGACAATTGGCCATCAATTCCTGGCATAATGACCTTTATTTCTAACTTTTCTAGATCTCTCAATAGATCTGGTTGGGTGATCATAAAGAATGCCGAGGGTCTTCTGCTTAGTGCATCAGCTACTACATTAGCCTTCCCTGGATGGTACTGCAGATTGATCTCGAAATCCTTCATCACTTTGAGCCATCATCTTTGTCTCAGGTTCAAGTCTTTTTGAGTGTAGACGTACTTCAGGCTCTTGTGATCGGTGAATATCTCCACTCGTTCGCCGTATAGATAATGTCTCCATAGTTTTAGAGCGAAGATGACTGCGGCAAGCTCCAGGTCGTGAGTGGGATAATTCTTCTCATGAGTCCTCAGTTGTCTTGAGGCATAAGCTACAACCTTCCCATGTTGCATTAAGACACAACCCAATCCTTTTCCGGATGCATCGCTATAGATTATGAAACCTCCGGATCCAGATGGTATGGTCAAGATGGGGGCTATAGTTGTAACGCCCCGCTCCGCGTCGGCGTTATATATCAAGGTGAGTGGGCAGAACTTCGTTCTCTAATTCTTGCACGCCTTAATAATAACTTGAGTTTTTGCTTGCAATATTTTCTTAAGAGAATGATAGAACCTGCCTTGCATGTTAATGAACGAACTCACCTAGCTTGTCTTTAAATCAATGTCTGCTAAACAAGAATCCTGTATCGCCTGCTTAGAGTGCATGAATATGTTCACTACCGTCTATGCTTCGAGAGAACCATACTGTGCCAGAATGTGTTCAAGTGATAAGTCGGATCACCCCGCAACAACGATATCTGTTCTGATGGTTCGTCTCGTCTGCATATTAGAGTTTAATTGATAGTGTTCCATGCATTCGCACGCGGTCGGACAATGGCTATTGGTGGAGAGCTGCACTGCATGTGTCCCGGCTGCTACCATGATAGTGCAAAGCAACCATGAGTCACAGCTACCTCTAGCATCAGATAAAAGAGTCATTGGTATGCTGGACTACGAATACAGAATGGTATCAGAGCGGAATCGATCTTCTGGCCCAAACCGTTGCTATGACTCTGAGATATTATCGATATGGTTTTGCAAAGAGCGTTCCATACAATAAGTCCATAGATATTCTCAAAGTGCAAAATGTTTCCTGAACTTGAATTGCTTGATTGTTTCGATTGAGTACGGCGAGGGACGGCACTATCGCTACTCGGGATATCGAGAAGTTTATCCTTGAAGTTTCGAGGACGAAACTTTTTGTTGGTTGGTAAGTATGTAACGCCCCGCTCCGCGTCGGCGTTATATATCAAGGTGAGTGGGCAGAACTTCGTTCTCTGATTCTTGCACGCCTTAATAATAACTTGAGTTTTTGCTTGTAATATTTTCTTAAGAGAATGATAGAACCTGCCTTGCATGTTAATGAACGAACTCACCTAGCTTGTCTTTAAATCAATGTCTGCTAAACAAGAATCCTGTATCGCCTGCTTAGAGTGCATGAACATGTTCACTATCG
Source organism: Iris macrosiphon (assembly GCA_036927795.1). Taxonomy (NCBI): domain Eukaryota; kingdom Viridiplantae; phylum Streptophyta; class Magnoliopsida; order Asparagales; family Iridaceae; genus Iris; species Iris macrosiphon. Next base: position 30,624,950 of record JAYESA010000020.1, on the reverse strand, counting down.
TCTATGCTTCGAGAGAACCATACTGTGCCAGAATGTGTTCAAGTGATAAGTCGGATCACCCCGCAACAACGATATATGTTCTGATGGTTCGTCTCGTCTGCATATTAGAGTTTAATTGATAGTGTTCCATACATTCGCACGCGGTCGGACAATGGCTATTGGTGGAGAGCTGAACTGCATGTGTCCCGGCTGCTACCATGATAGTGCAAAGCAACCATGAGTCACAGCTGCCTCTAGCATCAGATAAAAGAGTTATTGGTATGCTGGACTACGAATACAGAATAACTCCTAGACTTTCCTATACATCTCATCTTATCCTTCAAGGACTGTCTCAATACTACAATCCTCTATTTTCTCACCATGCGATAGCACGAGTTGCGCTCAAGGAAGGACTCGGCGGCCCGGGCGGGGCCGGGGCGTGACAATAGTCAGACGCTTTTTCAGCTCCTCAAAAGCTATCTGACATTCCTCAGACCATATGAACTCCTGGTCCTTGCAGGTAAGACGGGTAATCGACTCCGCGATTCTAGCAAAGTTTTCTACGAACCTCCGGTAATATCCGGCAAGTCCTAGAAAGCTTCTCACCTCTGAGACGTTGGTAGGGGTTGGCCACGTCTCTACAGATGAGATCTTTGCTGGGTCCACCGAGATGCCTTCTCCTGTGATAACGTGTCCAAGAAAAGCGACACGATCAAGGAAGAACTCGCACTTGCTCAGCTTAGCATAAAGGCTCTCACGTCTCAGTGTCTCCAGCACTCGTCTCAAGTGCTCTTCATGCTCCTCGTGGCTCTTCGAATACACCAAGATGTCGTCGATGAAGACTACCACGGACTGGTCCAGATATTGGTGGAAGACTCTGTTCATCAGGTTCATGAATACGGCAGGTGCATTAGTCAGTCCAAAAGGCATCACCAGGAACTCGTAATGACCATAGCGAGTCCTGAATGTTGTCTTTGGAATGTCTTCTCTCCGTACCTTGACCTGATGATAGCCTGATCTCAAGTCTATCTTTGAGAATACCACAGCTCCTGTCAGTTGATCGAACAGATCATCGATCCGTGGCAAGGGGTACTTGTTTTTTTATTGTCAAAGCGTTGAAGGCTCTGTAATCAATACACATCTGATATGTTCCGTCCTTCTTTGGTACAAACAACACTGGTGCTCCCCAGGGTGATGCACTAAGACGAACAAATCCCTTGATTTGCAGCTCTTCAAGTTGCAGCTTTAGCTCGTCAAGTTCCTTCTTCGCCAGTCGGTACACATTTGAGGATACTGGTGCAGCTCCGGGTATCATCTCAATAGTGAACTCCACTTCTCTGTCAGGCGGTAGGCCTGGCAATTCCTCCGGGAATACGTCTTCGAATTCTGCTACAATTGACGGGGGTGTTGTCTCCATCGCCATGTAAGCTCTAGGAGTCTGGCCTACTCCTTGCTCGATGGTGCCTCGTACGTATTCGAACTCCGGGTGATTTGGGGGTCTAAAGATAACACTTCCCTTCCCGCAGTCTAGTATGGCATTGTACTGGATTAACCAGTCCATGCCTAAGACGACGTCAAAATTTGGCATAGGGAGTACCAAAAATCGTGCTCTCAGCTCTCTACTACAAATGACTACCGAGCATGTTTCAATAATGCTGGTAACCGGCACGATGCCTCCTCCGGTAAGAATCTTTTAGCACTTAGGTAGTGGGGGAGTGGCTAGTTTGTGCATGGTTACGAAACTACTAGATATGAAAGACAGTGTTGCGCCAGAATCGAATAATGCGGTTGCAGGTAATGATGCAACTAAAATGGTACCTGTGATGGTGTCACCTTCTGGTTCTTCTGCAACTGCGGCTAATGCAAAGGCTTGCCCATGCCTTTGCCCTCCAGATTGTTGTCTGGCTTTATTGAACTGGGCCTCTTGTGTAGCCAGGGGTGCTCCCCTCTGATACCCTCCAGATGTTGAGGGATGTTGACCTCCAGTTGAGGTTTGCATCTTCTGGGCTGGTGCTCCATCTTTGCGTTGTGGGCAGTCTCTAGCGATATGCTGGCTAGCTCCACATACTAGGCATAGCCCGTTCTTCTTTCTGCAGTCTCGGACATAATGCCCCTTCTTGCCACAAAAGTGACAAGTCGGGAGCTCCTTCTTTTGATAGGGTCCCGTCGTCTGCTGCGTCTGATTTTGTGGACGACGGATAGGTCCTCCTGCTCCTTGCTGGTTTTTGGCCGGGATGGTTGCATTAGAGCGTCTTGCTCCTCGGCCAATGGCTTCTTGCACCCTTGCTTCTGTAAGAACCTCCTCATAGGAGATCCTTGACTGTGTCGTCGTATACCTCTGGAGCTCGAAGGTGAGGCCGTGGTGGAATCTCCTGGCCTTCTCCAGCTCGTTCGGTATCAGGATGGCGCCGAATCGACTCAGTCGGCTGAACTTTGCGTCGTAGGCGTCGACGGTCATGTTTCCTTATTCCAGGTGCAGGAACTAGGAATACAAGGCATTTCTGACCGTGGCGGGGAAGTACTTGGCATTGAAGTACTCCAGGAATTGTTCCCAAGTCTGGTTTTTGCCGACGCTACGCTCTATAGATTCCCACCAGTGATGGGCGTTGCCTAAGAGTTGGGCCCTCACGGCGGTCATCCACAAGTCGGGGGAAAGTTGTGAACCTTCCAGCAGCATTTCTATGTTGGAGATCGAGTCTGAGATCTCCTCTGGGGTTTCGCTGCCTTTAAAGGTTCTCGGGCTCATCTGGCGGAAGCCTCGAACAGTGCCCACTGGTTGGACAAGTGCTGGTGCCGGGGCAGTGGTTCTCTCCAGAGCCGTCATCAGAGTCTGTCTCAGGGCTTCAGTCTGTTGCCACTGAGACTGTCTCAGGGCTTCAGTCTGCTGCCATTGAGTCTACAACATGGCTTGGAGGAACTGGAACATCTGAGGTTGTCCCTCAAGCTGTGGCATCAGGGCAGGAAGGGCTGGAGGTGGAGGCAGAGGTGTCTCCGCCTGCGGGGTTGGTGCCTGGGAGGTTTGCCCATCTTGCTGGGCTAGTGTTCCTGTCTGGGCAGGGTTCTGGTGAATGTATGGGGTTGTCGGGTAGACCAGCATCCTTCTCGGGGATTGGTCTCTCGGGGTGGTCGGGGTTCCTTGGACATCAGGCGAGGGGTCTGTTGCTGGGTCAGCCCCATCAATTGATTGTCCACCGGGTATGTCCATATTTCTGAAGAAGATAGAATAATTAGAAAAGCACGAAGGAAAATAATAATCAAGCAGGATGCAATAATTTATGGATGAATTCAAAGTGGATGAGACCTAGTATTCCTATCCTAGTTGTCACGACCCGCACCCGGTTTAGGGGCACGAGTGCGTGGGTACGTCCAGCCTACGCCGCAGCATCGGCGGTAGAACGCTGTCAAGGTCTTGATACTATCTAACTAATGTCACGCAAGCATCCAATCTCCATTAGGAGGCACGGATGACACAAATAGGATGAACACATACTCAATCACAGGATTACAGCACGATAAGATTTCGAACAGAATTAAATACAACACAACACAAGTCAACAAGTAAAATTCTAACTCAACAATATCCAAGTCTCATCAAAAATGCCGGAGACAAATCCGGTACCAAATAGACTGTTAAAAGAACTAACTAAAAATAGTAATTTCCAGCTAGACCTCCTGGAATCACAACTACTATCAAGTCTGCAGCTACTCACCATATGGTCCAATAAGTGTCGGACAGCGGTCCTCTAAGGCATAGTCTGGAAAAATATTTCCAGTCAGGAAGGAGCAAAGCAACAATCTCAAATAACAGTTCCATTAATTGATAATGTCTATAATACAATAAAACATGTCATGCTAGCTACTGAGAAGACAGTAAAATAAATACAATGGCAATTTAGGAGAGACAGGCAATGTAAAGAGACAGGCAATGGGCAATATGATACAGTCAGTGCATGTATGAAATTGAAAAGAACAAGGAACATATCATATACGGGTGATTTAGTATATGATTTAAAATATAAAAACTGTAATCTACTCTAAGTGTTTGAAATAGTAGTCTCAAAATGTGATCGGCTTGGGAACATGTACGATAGCTACAGGGCCTGGCTAATCATGGGTGTAGAGCATGATTAACACTTACAATTTCTATACTATAATAAGAGGTTATGATCACATTTCTTACTACTACTTCCCCGCCCCCAACTAGTACTGTGGATCCAACCATGACACGTCACGATACACGAGCAAGTCAAGTCTATCATGTACGATGTCTAAATATACATGTCGTGTACAATGTCAATACGATAATCAAGATAACATCTCATGACTGCAGATCCAAGCTATACTAGTCCGTGTAGCACAGTGTCAAAGATTCAGTTGTAACATTTCAAGATCATTGAACTTATAGCAATTATCAAGAATTGGAAATTATCAGAGAATGTACTTGCCTTGGTCCTTAGCTGGTAATTATTGGTGTCCTGTTCCAGAGTATCCCCTGGGATCAACAGTCCTATAACACAACACAATTATAACACTTGTATCAGATGCTACCCTAACATACAGAAGAAATATACTGGCCTCAGGGCTATGCCAGGCAGGGCACTAGTCAACTAGGGTCATCTAGTAGGACATACCTAAATAAATATACATAAAACATTTATTCATAACTATAATTTAGAATATACATGTATACATATATATGTACTAGTGAAAATATATATATATGTATACCAAAATAATAATTATACTATATACATGTATAATAATATCCACATACACAAAATATATACCAATATACATATTAAAAATATATTATTTAATACGTACACATACACATATACACATTTATTATATATACAATAACTTACTAATATATTTTATATATCCTATACATTATGTATTTTAAATATTAATTTGATACATACTCAAATATACAATTTAATAAAAATAATTAATATACTTATTCATATGCATTTAATTATACATACTTAATAATTAATTCTACATACTATAATTTACAATTAAATATTAATAAAGAAATAATATACCTTTCTTTAATTAACATTACTATGTATTTATATACTACACGTATTCAAATATTTAAAGCATTAATTAAAATACTACACATACATTAATCATATATACCTATACATTAATATCTACAAATACACATACATAATATATACAATACATGTACATATTGCATTCATATACTAAATATATAGATATACTATACATATTAATGTATACCAATACATTATTTTACATATGATATTAAATATGTATATGCAAAATATATATATACGTTTGCCTACATATACCTAAAAATAGAGAACATATGTATATATATATATATATATATATATATATATATATATATATATATATATATATATATATAAAATACACAATACTATACATTATGTTTAATTATTAATTAGACAATAGACATGTACATACATTACATTACTAAAGTATTTACATACTCTACATATTCACATATTAAAGCATTAATTAAGTACCTACAATTTCATATACATGTAGTATATATATATACTCATATTTATATGTACGTATATATATACGCATATATATATAGATATATATATATATATATATATATAGATATATATATATATATATAAAGAGGGAAGGGGAGAGAGAAGGGGACTTACTGGGCTGGGTTGCTGGCCGGAAAATGGCCGGAGGGAGTCGGGGATCCGCCGGCTGGAGTAGCAGCAGCGACGCGGGATGGATTGGCAGCGCCGGACGGGAGAGCTCGGAGAAGAACAGCAGAGCCGCCGGGGGTCGGCTGAACTGATGGGAGGCAGGAGGAGCTTCGCCGGGAAAGATGATCGTGTGTGGTGGTGGTTGTGGTAAGATCTCGTGGTGGTGGAGAGGTGGCTTGGCGGAGGGATGGGGAAGCAGCCGGACAGGGTGGCCGGACCACGGGGATGAAGGGGTAGGCCAGCGGGTTGGCGGCTTGGGGGCTGAGGAATGGAGGAGGCGCCGGAGATGAAGACACGGCAGGGAGTGGCCGGAAACGGAGGAGGGAAGTCGGCTTCGGTTGGCCGCCCGCCGGAGCGGAGGAGATGGATGGGTGCAGCAGAAATCGAGCAGCAGAGGGCCGCCGGAGCGGGCTGATGACCGGGCTGGGGAGTTTCAGCAAGGGAACAGTGTTCCCTCTTTCCCCCCTTGAAATTTGAATTCAAAAAAATAAAAACTAAAGAAGAAGGAGAAAGGAAGAAGGAGGAAGAAGAAGAAGAAGAAAAGAAAGAGAAGAAGAAGAGAAGAAGGAGAAAGAAGTTACATACGTATGAGAGAGGGGATGTGGGGGCTTGTGAAGGTGGGGAATCCTAGGTTTCTTGGGATTAGGGTTTGAGGTAGACATGTCATTATATAGGATGAGGGGATTTTGATGGAGGGTTGTGATTGACCCTCTAAATGAGTGGTCTAGATTGAACATGAGGGAAATAATTCATGGGGGATAAATGCAATTTGGTCCTCAAGTAAATAATCTTTCCATTTGGTCTTGCACAATGGGGTGATGACACCTACAATTGAATAATTGCAACTTAGCCCCTTAAATTTGGGAAATTGCACAAACACATAAAATGACGAAAATTTGGCGGGCGATTCGGGGTCCGGTGTTTTATAGGGTCAGGGGACGCTGTAATACTGGTACGGGCTCAATTAACAGGGCACTGGAATTAAATTGGGATTTTAGAATCAGATAAAATGGTATCCTCAATTTAAATAGAAATAAATGCAAGTTGTGTTCAACAATTAATTAGGAGTACTTGGGGCTAAAATCAGGTCAGGTCATCAATACCAATAATGAAGAAGACTCAGAACAGAATATTACCCTAATTTGGGCCGCACAAAAAATAGGTCAAGATTGTCTCCAATTTCGATTGGAACGCACAATGATACAAAATAGAAATTTAAAAATAAACGTCCGCGATGATTTTTGCGCGGCTAGAATTAATGCACAAAGAGCATAATTATGAATTGTAAAAATAGCAGAATGGAAGGCGGGCATGTCTAGGGCAAGATTGCAAAATTTGTTGGAAGACAAAAGTCTGGATAGTGCTCCAAATATCGAAGCAAAGGCAATGCACAATAATTAATTAAAATACAGTAATTAATTAAAACCTTCAATAAATAAATTCTAAAATAAATAATTAAATCCAGAATTCTATAATTCGGACAGGTGTTCGTTTACTGGGCTTCTAGGTCAACTCTGCTGGCTAAAAATGAATGAACACTGCATCTAATACTATATTTAATTACACATCACATAATTATTAAATTAAATACTATTATGCAATAAATTAATTTGTAAATACCATAATATTAAATATTGAAAAAAGTCAAAAATACCCCTGGTTTCGGAATGTGGTAGTGACACTAGTGCAGGCTTGCTGGGCATGTCATCATACCACTAGCAATAAACTTGACCTGCATGGGCCACCACTAAAACCATGTCACGCCCAGTCCCAAAATGTAAGGAACTAGGCCACGTGGCATTGGCCAGCTGACACGTCAGTAAGGGTTTAATCCAATTTAATGGACCCAAAGGAACGTGCTACGCTGTCCTAAAATACTACAAGTTTAATACAGGTAAATCTAATCTCATCCACAGAAATATCAATGAATATGGGAATAAGTGCTGAAATATATATAATGTTGAGTCTGAAAATGTCATAGTACACATCTTGTGGGAACAAACCCACTACAAAAGATAATAATAGAGCAAAAAATAAGATAGACTAAAGTATCGTCTATCTAGGGAAATAGCTCCATCTCCAGGTGAACAAGCTTCTAGGATCAGGCAGATTCTGATGGGGGCTCCTCTAACTCCTCCTCGGTGGCACACCTGGTCTCCTGTCCTGGACCATACACCGTGGGGTAGAAGGCCTCATCTAAATCTAAAAGGAAACCAGGTCCTCAGTGGGACGTAACAAGATACATAAAAGCATGCCAGGTATGTAAATACTGAATAAATAAATAAATAATTACAGGGTGTGCTAACCATCTAAGTGAATGCAATTTAAAGACCTCATAGTACGCATGGGAAAGTGTAGGCCTGACATATGTTGACTTAATTCACCAATCGTGTTGACTGTGTAGTATATGTGTCATATGCCCCCAGACACATGGGTAGCTCCGCAATCGTCCATCTCCGAGGAGCATGGCACGAAGGATAAAAGACTCAAGGAGGGGGTGTCCCATACGTCAACTAGTTATCTTTTCTGCCCAATTTTACTAATGCCAAGTCGCAACTTTCCTGAGTTTTCCTGATTTCATTCTAAGCCGTGATGCACGTCACACGTACTGGTAGCTAATCAAATACGCAGCTCGCATCCCAATATGTATTGCAACCTTGTTGCGTGTTCCCGTGTCAGGGTCTAGGAGGATATTAGGATACCCTCGCAGCTGTTTGGACAGTCATTTAGAGTCTAAGTTATTTACACTATGTGTCAACATATCTGTTGACTGTACCCGAGGCAATCTCAGGTACTTTCAGTCATATGGAGTTCAGGAGAAATAGCATATAACAACATTTATGATTAAACAGTAAACTTGGTAAGGTATACTTGCCTACTTCCTGAATGTGTTGTAAACTTGTTCTCAAGTCTGAGGGGTCCTGTGACAGGGGGTCACTGACTGCGCTGAAGATGTACTCTGTTCAAGACGTACAGGGTTCGTAAATATTTTAAATAAAAAGGATAATTAATATAATAGTATATATATACTTATGTAAATATATACATATAAGACAATATATATATATAGTCATATATATAATATAGGGTACATATATATATATAGAGTATATATATACATATAGATATAGTATATATAGTAGTATGTATAACATATATACATATATAATAGATATATTTTATATAAATACATATTTATAGATATATATGTATAAAAAGAAAATGCAGAAATATAATATACATATTTTATTTATATATACTAATAGTATATATATATATATATATATATATATATATATATATATATATATATATATATATATATATATATATATATATATATATATATATATATATATATATATATAATAATAATAATAATAATAATAATAATAATATATAGATAGATAGATATATAGATATATATATTTACATATATACATATATATATAAAATAAAAGAAAAATGCAGGAAATAAAATATATATATACATACATATTTATGTATACTAATAGTATATATATATATATATATATATATATATATATATATAGTATAATAATATATATATATATATATATATATATATATATATATATATATATATATATAATATATATATATATATATATATATATATATATATATATATATAGATAGATATTTACATATATACATATATATATAAAAGAAAAGAAAAATACAGGAAATAAAATATATATATACATACATATTTATGTATACTAATAGTATATATATATATATATATATATATATATATATATATATATATATATAGTATAATAATATATATATATATAATAATATATAGATAGATATATATATGTATATAGATATATATATTTACATATATATATATAAAAGAAAAGAAAAAAAAAGACATAATGTAAATGCATATATATATATATATATATATATACATACATATAATACTATACTAATATATTTTATATATATATATATATATATATATATATATATATATATATATATATATATATATATATATATATATATATATATATATATATATATATATATATATATATATATAGATAAATATATATATATATATATATATAAAAGAAAAACAAAAATTTATATATATATATATATATATATATATATATATATATATATATATATATATATATATATATATATATATATATATATATATATATATATATATATATATATATATATATATATATACAGTGTATATATATATATATATATATACAGTGTATATATATATATATATATATATACAGTGTATATATATATATATATATATATTATTTATATACAGTGTATATATATATATATATATATATACAGTGTATATATATATATATATATTATTTATATTATGTATATATATATATATATATATATATATATATATATATATATATATATATATATATATACTGTAATAATATGTATTAATAATATAATAATATATTAATTATATATAAATATATATAACACATTATATATATATAAATACATAGATATATATATATATATATATATATATATATATATATATATATATATATATATATATATATATACATGTATATACATCAATATACATAATTATAAAATAATATAGTATTTAATTATATACTGTATACAGTATTAATTATAATATATAATTAAATATATATATAATAATATTTAATTAAATATATATTAATATATACATTAATATATATAAATATAAATATATATATACATATATATACATATATACATACAAGTATATAAATATACATATATACGTATATATAGGGGGGGTACTGTACCTATCTGACAGGGGGGACCCACAGCTCGTCGTCGGCTGGAGGACGGTGGCGGAGGAGGCGGCGGCTGGCCGGAATGGCAGTGGCAGCAGCAACTGCAATTAGCAGTAACAGCAGCAGCGGCAGCTTGCAGTGGCAACAGCGGCGGCTGCGGCGGCGGAGGCGTCGGTGCAGGTTGTCGGGACGGTGGAGGAGGGGGCGGCAAAGCGTTCGGGGGTGGTGGTGGTGGTGGCTGTTCGAAGGGGTCGGGTGGGTTGACTGGGCTGGTGGTCGGGTGGTCAGGGATGATCTGCGGAGGAGATGGCGGCCGGGGCGGTGGCCGTGGGGCAGTGGTGGCGGGTCAGTCCGGTAGAGGAGGTCGAGACGAGGCGTTTGGGGGTGGTGGCGGTGGTTCACGGTGGCCGGGGTGGCGGTGAGGGGCGGTCGGGAGTGGTGGTGGTGTACTGGTGGTGATGGGAAGTAGGGTGCTGTGGAGGCCCTAGGCGGCGCCGGCGGCGGCCAGGGGGTGCTCCGGTGGCTGGGGAGGAGGGCAGGAAAGGGGCGAGGTGTCCGGCGGAGGGTGGCCGTGGTGAGGGTGGTGTGAGTTCGGGTTGAGGGGGGGGGGTGCTCGGGTTTAAATAGAATTAGGGTGGATGGCATTTTCGTAATTAATGTGAAGATGAGGGGTATTTAGGTAATTTTGGTTTTTATGATATTTTCCTGATATTTTCAGGTGGGTCCCACGTCCAAATGGACGGTGTACGTTCACCGGCCAATGAGGTATTGACACCTCACATAGAAAATTTGCAGAAAAACCCCTGTAATTTCATAAATTGCATATAGGTCCTAAAATTGGGAATTTGCGCAATTATGCAATTGTTTGAGAAAAATACCCTATTTCCAGAAAATGCTAAAATGTCCAGAATTGAGGGGGAAAGCTGTGTAAAGGTCCTGAGGGGGTGGGGGTGAGTCTGGGCAGGGGCAGGGCCTGGTTCTTAGGGGGATACGGGTCACCGTATTATTTAATTAATAAATACTGTGCACGGTGTTCTCTAATTAAATAGAGGCAGGTAGGGCCATAATTTTAATACGGTGTCAATATACTAATTATAGTATATTCAAAGTAGAATATTATCGCATTTTTGTTTGGGCAATACAGGTACCTGCTGGGCTCTAATGTCTGTTGGAACAGAAATAGGTACTGAGCAGGAAATTAAAATAGAAAATAAATACGGACGTTTGTAACGATATTTGTGCGTCTCATACGAGGCTCAAAATAAAGTATCTGGGAGTTGCACAAAGTTCAGAAAAATAGTCTAACATGTCTAGGACAGGTATGTGAACTTTGTTTGGGGATAACAGCTAGTGTAATATTCTAATTAATTGTGTGATGGACATGTGCACAAATTAATAGGATATATAAGCAAAATAAATTTTTAAAAAGTTACAATAATTCTAATTAGCTAAAAATAATCCTAAATTACTGAAATCTGGTCAAGGGAGTTTACATATACTCTACGAATCTTTAAATCGATTATTCGTTCCTGGTCTATCGCATACACCACTTAGGAATTGAGTCACCAAAGTAAATTCTCAATCATATTCGCATCAATCCATCTAACTCATTCCTTAAACATAAACACAATCCCTATTCATTTTCTCGATAAATCTTATTCTCGTATACACCTCTATTGATAGTCGTTCACACAACTATATTCTGGGTCGTAACTTATTGACACGAATAACTGTCCGAATCATTTCTCAATATCTAAGCACTGTATACTATATTCGCCTTAGCGATAGTCCGATAATGTGTCTATCGATAGCCATTCGAAGGTCTTAAAATTATCCCAATCTCGCTCGCAAACTTACCAGAACCAAGGGTCTTGGCTCTAGATACTCAACACAACTTAGTCGAAAGTCCGTGTGCTTAACTATCCATCCAAACGATATTCTATCTCGCCCACTAACCCGCTTGGTAATCATATATAGTTATTTAGGTTCGCACATAACTTGTAAATTCGAGCACGAGTCTATTTCCACAAAGTCTGACATAGTTCGGCACAAAAGCCTTCGCATTACTATTTCGTTCAAGCCAATTATATCATCCATATGCACATTCAAAAGTATTTAGACTCATTATATGGAACATCCTAACGGAACAACGGGAGAGAGTGTTTTGTACATAACCCATGAACAAGCTTTCAAAACTGAGAGAATTATTACAAAGTCCAAGGACGTAAAGTCATTCTCTGATACCAAAATGTCACACTCGATCTCCTACAGGATTGGGAGTCCCCGCTAGGTGCGAATTACCGTGCCAGCGCTCCCGCGGGATGATCGTTCCCATCAGGATGTGATGTCGTGCGAGCACAAGACAAGTCCGCACAAGGCCATGATCCGGACAGGCGATAAAATAGCTAAGCCACAGATTCGCACAGATAGTCTGAATGAAGCAAAATAAGAACCGAACAGACGCTTTGTAATGAGTTCACAGAATTATCATAGTAGAATCATTGAATGAATACAAGTATGAACCAATAACGAGCTCTTTATTGATAATCAATAATTATTACAAGCGGCGCTAGGCCGAGATTTAAAAGTCGCTCTCTCTCTCTCTCTCTCTCTCTCTCTCTTAAACGTATAAAGACGTGCCAAGCTGCTTACAACTTGGGATAATACATAGGCGATATTCCAACATTATATCATGTATATGTGCTTCAGCTCCGGACGCAACACTCCCAGGATCCAGAGCGAACTCCACGTCTTAGCGCGCACAAGGGATACTCCTCACCGAACGAGATTCTTCCGTACCCTTCAAGCAATCTGGTGGGTTATCGGTACATGAATGCTCTGGTAGGGAGGCTTCTCGCCCCCTCAAAAAATCTAAACACGTTATATAACTTTCGTACACCATCTATTAAGTTATCTTTCTAGTCTTGCCTTATGATCAGTTTTATGGCAATAATGTAAAGCCTAACTCGTGTGGCAGTGCATTGTGCGATACAAAAGAAACACAGCGAAACTTACCATTCATTCTTCCATGTCCAATCCATAAAAACCAAGTTAACCAAACTCGAATATATATAAGGAAACCAAGAATCACATAAGCAAACACAAGTGTTACTAACGTGTTTCTGACTCAGGTTAACAACATATACAAATTTGTGATACCCATATTATTTGTGACTCAGGTTGTACAAATGCATTATACTCAGGCCGTACAAATTTCTCAGATGTCTTTTGCTCAGATTATTCAAGTGTTTACAAAGGTTCAGATTTCTTGGTTCAATTAACTATCTACACGCAGAGTGCGCCATGCATCCGTTACTTGTCTCAAGTCCATACGTGGCCATACGTGGGCTGCCACATGATTCTTTTAATGATACTTGATGATACTTTAATGAGACTTCAATGATAATTTCTAACAACACATTCACATTACTTGACGAGCCCTCATGGACTATAGTCCGGGCGGACGACGGTCGTTGCAGCGTAGGTAGCGAGCCCCACTAAAAGGCCCTGTCTCCCCTGTCACGCCCCGGTCCCGCCCGGGCCGCCGCTCCGCCCTGCCCCGCCCCGTACGGCCGGGATTTAACGAACCGGACACGAATCACCGTGCCTCGGCGCGCCGGACGCGAATCACCGCATCCGTCCCGCGGGTGCGAGGAAGGAATGGAGCTAGTCGAATGGCCCGTTCGAGCTTTCGGGGGACGTGATGCCGCACGGGCCTGGGGTTGCGCCCGTGCAAGGCCAATCATTTAAGTTGATAGTTGGCTATCATCGCATCAATCGAGTAAGCAGCGAAAAGGGACTTGTTGCAATGCAATGCATTAGCCAACTGAGTGTTCGGGACAATCGAGGCAACTTGGGTTTCTTGCTCGTTCCATACATTATGCCCCCTTATACGATAGCATTCTCGGGGCAACAATCGAAACCAGGATTCCGGATCTTAGGGACTGTGGCACGCCTATCGCTCCCTCGGACGATCCAGTACCTGCAAGCAAGTAAACTGTAAAACCCCTATTTCTAAAAACCGTATTTATTATTTTCTTTATTAATTAATAATTTAATTATGGTAATTATGTGCTAAATAGGAGAAATAGATTTTTAATAATTTTTACTTTAGGTGTTCGGGCACTTAGAGGACTTATGGGACCATCAAATTTTTTTCGGAATTTATTCCATGTAGGAGACCCCAAAAGCAGTTGCTAGCCTAATGGTGTGCATTATTCTAATCCATAAAATTTCTTATGAATATATATAATATATATGTATACACATATATATATGTATATATATATTAAGAAAGGAAAAGAAAAGAAAGTAAAAGAAAGAATTAAATAAGAAATTACTACTACTAATAATAATAATAAAAATACTATTTGCTATTCCTATTCCTTAGCAACTTTGCTCCATTCCCTAACAATTTGCTCCAGAACCCGCCTAATAACACTACTCTACCCATTCAGCAACTTGCTGTGACCACTTAGCACTTAGCAAATTTGCTAAAGACCCGACCCCCCCCCCTTTTTGGCCGCAAGCATCCAAACCAACTCACCCTCTTTCTCTCAATTAAATATATATATATATATATATATATATATATATATATATATATATATATATATATATATATATATATATATATATATATATATATTTATCTTTCAAAAACTCTAACCTAAATATCCAGACCTCCTCTTCCCATCTAGAGCCGTCACCGCAGCCAGAGAAGCCCCGCCAAGCCATCCAAACCATCCCGACGACTCCGACCTCGCGCCCTGCGGATTTCCACACGAGGCACCTTCGCTCCGGAATTGTTTTCCGTCGACTCGCTCAACCAAACGCCGTTCCGTCTTCACCGGTATGCTCACCCCTTAATCCTATTCCATATTTGTATTATAGTCAACCTCGGAAAACGTGTACCCCTAGGCGAAAAACAGCGTCCAAAGTGGGCGCGACAGACCCAATTCTGGAATCGCAGAAAACTACGGTGACCACCCATATTGCCGAGTTCGTATCTCCCACCACAGAGATCCGAATTCGGTGATTCTTTTTGATACCTGTAGAATACTTGACCTAGTTTATTTTCTGTTAAATAACCCTATGCTATTAGTTGCTGTGGACATAGTTAAATTCGTCACAAAACTGCGCGAACCCACTTTTTCCAGATTTCCAAAAGTTGGAAAACGGAGCGCGCCCCGCCGTGTACCAAGTGTACCGAATGGTGCACGTAGCGTAACCGGACACATAAAAATTCGTGGGGACTGATTCAGACGCGTGTGCGCGCCGGAATCAGACCGTATCCGCGGACACACCCCGTGTCGCAACTTTTGTGGAACTCGCGCGTATTTTGTGCACGCTTGTCAGATTGCGACGAAACTTGTGGTAATGCGCTGGTCTTGTGACCCAATTTTTACGCAATTCTGAGACGGTTGACCAAATCGCCAATTGGCGGGCCCCACAGTTGACTTTTTGGACAAATTGTGTTCGGCTCATCGGAATTCACATTTGGACATACCGTTGGGTTCGTATTGACATTTAGAGTTGTTTAACCTATAATTTATCCCATTTAGAGACTGTTACCCTTGGCACATTTTTCGGTGCAAAGTGGGCCACACGTGGACCCCACTTTTGTTCGAAATTACCGTTTTGCCCCTGTGTCCAAATTGGACAAAAGGGATATACTTTTTAGCTATTTTACTTATTCTGGGAACGTTGGTGATGTTTATTTCAGCATCCGGAGACGTTTATTCTGTGGTCGTAGCTTCTGACTCTTGGTGTTGACATCGGGACACTACATTTTGCAGCTTTCTTGCCAGGCAAAATACCTTGCCAAATTGCTTACAGTATTTTGCATGCTTAGTATATTTCTGTGTATTTATTACATTTTTGTATATTTCTTGCATGTGTAGTTTTCTTTCAATCATTACTATATATTAGATATGTTGACACACACTTGACACTTAGTATCATCGAGGACAATCATTAGGCGTATGGGCTTTAACCACTCTGGTAATACCGTAGTCACTAGTACGCACTATGGTGGTCGTGTCCGATGGTCGCTACCCCCGCGGTATGTCGATTGATGGAGTCACGAGGGTCGCTACCCCCGCAGTATGTCGGCTGATGATGTTCATGGACATGTGTGTGAGTTGTGAGATTAGATCGAGTAGCCTACCCTTGCCCATAGGTCGAAAAGTTGTCCTTATTTGCATTCATATAGATTATCTTGTACAGCGTACTTATTTATTTTCAAATTATATGCATGTTTACTGTATTCCAGTTGGCTCGTATTTTCTGTATCTTGTTACGTCCCTCTGAGGACCTGGTCCTCTGCCAGGTGTATCTGCTCTTGAGTATTTGCAGGAGTACGGGCCTGGACCTGACGCATTATTTTCTGTCGAGGAGGTCTTACCTTCTGAGCATCGTTGATTATCTGGCGATGGATTCTTTTAGCTGATACACTTCTGTCTTTATATTATTTTATATTGGAGATTTTATACTCCTCTCTCATTTTAGTTTTGGATATAGTCATGGGTAGTGGATTTGTCTCCACCCGACTATTATTTTCTGGATATTTCTGACTCCTTATTCTAGTTTAGTATTTCTTTTCGATGACTTGTTGTGTGGATGAGATTAGCATATCTGTGACTTGTGACATTATATATACCACATGTGAGTTTATATTCATATTACAGCGTACGTATGGGTTATGGTTTCCATATATTGGAGTTGCCATATCCATGCGGCTGGCATGCTTGCGTGTTCCTAGTCCTACGTATTTGGGACTGGGGCGTGACATGTTTTTGTAGTGGCCCATGCAGGTCGAGTTAGCCGTTTCGGTTACGTCACTGTACCGAGCGGGCCTGTACCTAGGATTAGAATTTTGGATCTCATCCACACTTGACTATAACTTACCTTCCTTCCAACATGTCCTACTTAAGTTCTTGCATCCTGCTTGATTCATGTACTCTTCTTAATCCTTCGTCCATCTCTTGCAGAGAGATGAATTTGCATAACGGGCATGCCGCCACCAGGGACAACACGTCTCCAGGGGACGACGACCAACCACTAGGAGTGACCTCAACGACACCTCTTCTTCCCGGACCGGATGGACTGACTAACAATCAAATTCCATCAACTCCTTCCATGATACCTAATGGGACTTTTTTAGCTCCACTAGCACCGCAAGATGGCCAAGCGCAGCTGTTCCAATTCTTCCAGATGATAATGTAAGAACAAAGGCAGCAAACAGCAGAGCAGAGGCTAGAATTTCTGGCAGCACTTGAGAGAATGGCTACACTAGCCCCTGTACCAACCCAGGCACTAGCTTCAGTACCACAAGCTCGGGTCGGTTCAGTCAAGTACTTTGTGCAGATGGGCCCTAAGCCATATAAGGGCAATGAGAGTCCAGAGGAGACCACGAACTGGATTGCCAATACCAAAAAGTTGTTAGAGGCATCACAACTACCTACTGACCTATGGATGATAGGCGTGAGGACTCAGTTAGAAGGCAACGCGCATCATTGGTGGGAATCAATGGAGCGCCAGTTGGGTACGCGTCAGACTTGGGAACAATTCTTGGAATGCTTTGAGAGGAAGTACTTCCCGGATACTGTAAGGGACGCATTGTACGATCAGTTCCTCCATCTAGAGTAAGGGGACAAGACGGTTGATGAGTATGACGCAGAGTTTAGCCGTCTCAGTAAGTATGGCGCAGTCCTAATACCTAATGACTTGGAGAAGGCTAAGAGGTTTCACCGCGGGCTGACTCAGGAGCTCCAGCACTATACTAGCTCACAGTCCCGGATCTCTTATGCCGAGTTATTGACAGAGGCCAGGATCCAGGAGGCCATCAGCAAGGGAAACAGAATTCAACAGAGAAGTCACCAAGGACCAGTAAAGACACAGCAAGGAGGACCCATTAGACACCCTTTGACACGCCAGCAACCAGATAGTACTGCACCATATCCAACCAAGGACCCCCGTACTTGTCACTTTTGTGGTAAGATAGGTCATATTCATAGAGACTGTCACCGTCGATTGGGGCTGTGCATGATATGTGGATCAAGTCACCATCAAACCCGAAGATGTACTCAGCAGAACCAGAGGTCTATGGCATTAGAATCAGGAACACCGCATACACCCTCAAGTATAGAAGACCAAAGTGACCCACCACTGCTTCTACAGTCTGCACAAATGGAGGGGACTAGACCCCAGTTGATCAATCAAGGACAAGGCCAAGCACTCATTATGACAAGTATGGGAGAGCAGACACAGGAAGCCGTAGATACAGGTACGACCTTTTAGTTATAATTGTCTTTGCATACTCATAACCCAATATGACACAAGATCTTAGATGTACAAATAGATGTAGAATTATATAAATGGTAGCTTAGCAGTTATGAGGATGTATGTATATTTTACCCAGATGGCATACACGCGATGCTAATGGATGACGTGAGTAGCAGTAGTAGTATTCTTTCCCTATCCTTATCTCGCCCTCTTGGGTGACTCATCTCCTCCTTTTATATTCGTTCCTTATCTCGTGCTTAACTCTTCCTATCATAGTCGTATCTTTCGTGCCATTATGAATTATTTGATTCATATCAACCTCACCCCTATTTTGTTAGTTAAACATAAATGTGGTAGTAATGCTTGATAGCTAAGGATGAGTTCTTAATATATGTATATGCACTATAGCAAGATCTGTATTCTTTATTAGTTTAACCCTTAAGTAGCTCCATGTAGCCTAGTAGAAATTGTTAGATTATTTGAGATAGATCATACCCCTAATAGTTAGTCGAGACCTTAAGTATTTCCCTAAAACCTAGACTATGCCTAGGAAAGAGTTGAAGGCACTTGTTACGAACTGATGACTATGACAAATCGCTGGCGAGGTAGCGACAGTTGCAGTCAGACGATTATGGTAGAGTAGTCGAATTACTTGCAGCAATACTGGCCAGGTGGCGTGGCAGTATTAGACTATGATACTTGACGGTTATGGGAAAAAGCCATTGTTATGAGATTCCAGACAGGTATCCCAAGATTCTCGATCCAATAAATATAATTGCCTTACAATCTAGACAATAGCTTCAAAGAATGTGACCACTAGTAAAAATTCTTGTAAGTTGGGTAGTGTAGACGAGTTAGAGGATGATAAAATAAGTGGATGGACAATAGATGAGGAAGTGTTAGAATGGAAGACCATGAGTTTTAGGAGTCCTACTAGATACCAATGTAGTGTAATAGTTATAGTTATCATTATGAATATGGGTTAGTGTCAATTTCGAGGACAAAATTTTTGTAAGTTGGGTAGAATGTAAAACCCCTATTTCTAAATATCGTATTTATTATTTTCTTTATTAATTAATAATTTAATTATGGTAATTATGTGCTAAATAGGAGAAATAGATTTTTAATAATTTTTATTTTAGGTGTTCGAGCACTTAGAGGACTTATGGGACCATCAGGAATTTTTCGGAATTTATTCCATGTAGGAGACCCCTTAAGCAGTTGCTAGCCTAATGGTGTGCATTATTCTAATCCATAAAATTTCTTATGAATATATATAATATATATGTATACACATATATATATATGTATATATATATATTAAGAAAGGAAAAGAAAAGAAAGTAAAAGAAAGAATTAAATAAGAAATTACTAATAATAATAATAATAATAAAAATACTATTTGCTATTCCTATTCCTATTCCTATTCCTTAGCAACTTTGCTCCATTCCCTAACAATTTGCTCCAGAACCCGCCTAATAACACTACTCTACCCATTCAGCAACTTGCTGTGACCACTTAGCACTTAGCAAATTTGCTAAAGACCCGACCCCCCCCCTTTTTGGCCGCAAGCATCCAAACCAACTCACCCTCTTTCTCTCAATTAAATATATATATATATATATTTATCTTTCAAAAACCCTAACCTAAATCTCCAGACCTCCTCTTCCCATCTAGAGCCGTCACCGCAGACAGAGAAGCCCCGCCAAGCCATCCAAACCATCCCGACGACTCCGACCTCGCGCCCTGCGGATTCCCACACGAGGCACCTTCGCTCCGGAATTGTTTTCCGTCGACTCGCTCAACCAAACGTCGTTCCGTCTTCACCGGTATGCTCACTCCTTAACTCTCTTCCATATTTGTATTATAGATAACCTCGGAAAACGTGTACCCCTAGACGAAAAACAGCGTCCAAAGTGGGTGAGACAGACCCAATTCTGGAATCGCAGAAAACTACGGTGACCACCCATATTGCCGAGTTCGTATCTCCCACCACAGAGATCCGAATTCGGTGATTCTTTTTGATACCTGTAGAACACTTGACCTAGTTTATTTTCTGTTAAATAACCCTATGCTATTAGTTGCTGTGGACATAGTTAAATTCGTCACAAAACTGCACGAACCCACTTTTTCCAGATTTCCAAAAGTTGGAAAACGGAGCGCGTCCCGCCAAACGGGACCGCCCTGCCGTGTACCAAGTGTACCGAATGGTGCACGCAGCGTAACCGGACACATAAAAATTTGTGGAGACTGATTCGGACGCGTGTGCGTGCCGAAATCAGGCCGTATCCGCGGACACACCCCGTGTCGCAACTTTTGTGGAACTCGCGCGTATTTTGTGCACGCTTGTCAGATTACGACGAAACTTGCGCCACTGGACTCGTGGTAACGCGCTTGTCTTGTGACCCAATTTTCACGCAATTCTGAGACGATTGACCAAATCGCCAATTGGCGGGCCCCACAGTTGACTTTTTGGACAAAATTGTGTTCGGCTCATCGGAATCCACATTTGGACATACCGTTGGGTTCGTATTGACATTTAGAGTTGTTTGACCTATAATTTATCCCATTTAGAGACTGTTACCCTTGGCACGCTTTTCGGTGCAAAGTGGGCCACACGTGGACCCCACTTTTGTCCAAAATTACCGTTTTGCCCCTGTATCCAAATTGGACGAAAGGGATGTGCTTTTTAGCTATTTTGCTTATTCTGGGAACGTTGGTGATGTTTATTTCAGCATCCGGAGACGTTCATTCTGTGGTCGTAGCTTCTGACTCTTGGTGTTGACATCGGGACACTACATTTTGCAGTTTTCTTGCCAGGCAAGATACCTTGTCAAATTGCTTACAGTATTTTACATGCTTAGTATATTTCTGTGTATTTATTATATTTTTGTATATTTCTTGCATGTGTAGTTTTCTTTCAGTCATTACTATATATTAGATGTTGACACACACTTGACACTTAGTATCATCGAGGACAATCATTAGGCGTATGGGCTTTAACCACTCTGGTAACACCGTAGTCACTAGTACGCACTATGGTGGTCGTGTCCGATGGTCGCTACCCCCACGGTATGTCGATTGATGGAGTCACGAGGGTCGCTACCCCCGCGGTATGTCGGCTGATGATGTTCATGGACGTGTGTGTGAGTTGTGAGATTAGATCGAGTAGCCTACCCTTGCCCATACGTCAAAAAGTTGTCCTCATTTGCATTCATATAGATTGTATTGTACAGCGTACTGATTTATTTTCAAATTATATGCATGTTTACTGTAATCCAGTTGGCTCGTATTTTCTGTATCTTGTTACGTCCCTCTGAGGACCTGGTCCTCTGCCAGGTGTATCTGCTCTTGAGTATTTGCAGGAGTACGGGCCTGGACCTGACGCATTATTTTCTGTCGAGGAGGTCTTACCTTCTGAGAATCATTGATTATCTGGCGATGGATTCTTTTAGCTGATACACTTCTGTCTTCATATTATTTTATATTGGAGATTTTATACTCCTCTCTCATTTTAGTTTTGGATATAGTCATGGGTAGTGGATTTGTCTCCACCCGACTATTATTTTCTGGATATTTCTGACTCCTTATTCTAGTTTAGTATTTCTTTTCGATGACTTGTTGTGTGGATGAGATTAGCATATCTGTGACTTGTGACATTATATATACCACATGTGAGTTTATATTCATATTACAGCGTACGTATGGGTTATGGTTTCCATATATTGGAGTTGCCATATCCATGCGGCTGGCATGCTTGTGTGTTCCTAGTCCTACGTATTTGGGACTGGGGCGTGACAAAACTGTTGGGGGGTCAGCACTTTTATAAGTACTGGTGAGATAAATCAACTGAACAGAAATAAGCATTCACTCAAACCAACACTAAATAATCATGTTATAAAACATTATATTACTAGTGATCTTTCTAGTTTTACCTAGGCTCGTTTCATGCAGTTCTCTAGCAGAGTCATATTACATTGTTTGGAAACATGTTTGGAAACAGAGTTCATATGCAAATAAGCAAGCAAGCAATTCGTTCATGTTTCAGGGTGTGCGCAGCGTGTCTTGTGCGACTCCAGGGTCAGATGCAAGCTAGACACACAATGCACATCTTAGGGGCAGTCATCTATCCAAGCCAACACAATGACTTAGCTATATGTAGGGCGGTCTCCGAGTATCTCAGGATCGGTAGCTGGTGGAACAGCATACCAATGACTCTTTATCTGATGCTAGAGGCAGCTGTGGCTCATGGTTGCTTTCCACTATCTCTGTAGCAGCCGTGACACATGCAGCTCAGCTTTCCACCAATAGCCATTGTCCGACCGCGTGCGAATGCATGGAACACTATCAAATAAACACTAGTATGCAGACGAGACGAACCATCATAATACAATCGTTGTTGCGGGGCAATCCGACTTATCACTTGAACACGTTCAGGCACAGTATGGTTCTCTCGAAGCATAGACGATAGTGAACATGTTCATGCACTCTAAGCAGGCGATTCAGGATTCTCGTTAAGCAGACATTGTTTCAAAGATAATCTAGGTGAGTTCGTTCATTAACATGCAAGGCAGGTTCTATCATTCTCTTATGAAAACATTGCAAGCAAAAACTCAAGTTATTATTAAGGCGTGCAAGAATCAGAGAACGAAGTTCTGCCCACTCACCTTGATACATAACGCCGACGTGGAGCGGGGCGTTACATCCCCCATGCTGATGTTGCTAGCTGACTATGAGATTTTCCTGTCTGGATCAGATCGGCCCCGGTGCCCCGGCGTACCGTCCGCAGGAACCATAAACCTGTGCACAGGCAGTCCATGACCATTGACAATCAACACTAAGATTTTATTATATGCACCATTTTAAGACCTTGAATGAACATAACTACTTGACGCAGTACGAGATGGATATACTCATTTAGAAATCTCATGATTAGGTGCATTATATTCAATGCACAATTATGCAAATATTTTACTACTTATTGCAGCTTTTATTTTGGGAGTTGCCATGGCGACCCAACGGTCACAAAGCCTTTCCATGTTTCTATTATTTAGCTCGGAACGACCATTTTGATAGTCTTCCTGCCATAGGTAATTAAACCAATGTTCTGTGTGGTGCTTCCATACCGTGACATCTTTGTGACAAGCATTCCATATAAGATAGATAGCATAAGGACATCAATTCGACCAGTTCTAGACAATGAAGCAGAGTCTACTTTCACGGAGCTAAGGTAGCATGCGAGGGTCTAACTATAAATCAAGTTTAATTTCCATATTCTAACGCTAGCAGTAAAATATGGGATTAATCCCTTAGCTAGGTGTGTTGTATTCTTTATTAGCATGCAAGGGGTGATTCGTCTAGCGGCTAGCATATATCGTCCATATTTTATGGTGTACAGGCTAAGCAAAGATAGGTTCATCTTAGCCACCCACATTAGTGATGATTCGCCTCGGTCGAGCGATACTCCGAGCGCGCCTTTGAAAGTCTAAGTTTGAACTCCTGAAGGGCCAAGTCTGAAATCCTTTGCCTCAAGCAAGTCTTCTCGTTGAGCAAAGCGGGTCAGATCGTCGTACTAGCGCCATTTGAATCGGCTCTCTGCTTGAGCGGGACGGGTCGTTACAATTGTTGGGGTCCAGTCTGAATTTGGTAAATTTTGGAGCCCAAATATGGTCAAAGATTTGATTTGATATAATTTAAAAATCTACATTAAAAATAAGATTTGATTAGATTTTAAATTTGTATCAAATATTTAATTTGACCATATTTGGACGTCCATAATTGGTATTGGGCTATTTTAGGCGTAATAGGATTATTATTTTAAGGTTTTCTATTTAGAAAATCTTATTATGACCTAAAATAGAATTTCTCATCCTATAAATATAGGAAGAGGGTGGAGGTACAAAGTATAGCATAAGTTGGAGATTCGGGGTGATCGTCCACAGGAAATCTAAGGAAAAGTCTGTGCTTTGCTCTTAGGACTTCGCCATTCAAGACAGAAGGAAGAAAGAGATCTGATCGAGGAGTCACCGCCTTCGCTCAGGAAGATTGCTACTGGTTGGTGAGTGATTTCAATTGTAATCTCTGTCTTTTCTTCTTTAGTGTGGTAAGGGGTTGTATCTATTAGGGCAAAGGGTTCAACATTGATTTTGTCAATCTTGTAATTTCACCTGAGTTATAAAGGTTAGAATTTGTCCAGGTGACGTAGTCACCGCCATATACTTGTCTTTATCTGTGCTTGGTGTTCATTAGACATGGATTGGTTATCTAAGGTGGGTTGGCCTAGAGTTTTCACTGTAAGCACTCTCAGACACGGTATCAGAACGCTTGGAGGACGTGTCTGATTCCCAACATCTAAGCGGCTCAATTTGGTTCAAGACAGATGGTGCTGAACGTTCATGGATTATACTGGCTCTTCTCAAGGTGGAGTAGGAGCATCAACTACCCGAATTGGCTTTAAAGGTGGATCTGACGAGTCCAAGGTGGATCAAGACGTTGTGGTTGGCGCACAATGGTGGCGTGGATGAACATGTCAGGTTTGGTTCTGTGGTCGAAAAAATCAAGATGACAATATGTTGGATCTCCTAGGTGCTCGGTTAGCGAGAACGAACAAAGGTAGCCGGAGTGTGCTAAGGTTGTTCAGTTTGTGGGAACGAGCAAAGGTAGTCGGGGTGTGCTAAGGGTGCTCGGCTAGCGAAAATGAGCAAAGGTAGACGGAATGTGCTAAGGTTGTCCGGCTAGCAAAAATGAGCTAACATGGAGATTGTTGGATTGTAACTCGTTTCCGGTTGAGCCCTCAAAGGAGGGTAACAATGGAGTTGATAATTTAGTCCCACATCAGATAGGAGGTGGGAACATTAGATGTAGATAATTGAGATTGGTTCAGGCCTTACTGGAGAATTCTCTTTTAAGGCATATGGGCCCAGTCTAATATCGCATCTCATGGGCCAAATCCGGTTCGGGTCACACCGCGTTCCCAACAAGTGGTATCAGAGCCTAAGGTTACGTGGCTGGTTTGAGCGGTTCTAATTGGTTCGAGACAGATGGTGTTGAACGCTCATGGATTATACTGGCTCTTCTCAAGGTGGAGTAGGAGCATCAACTATCCGAATTGGCTTTAAAGGTGGATCTGACGAGTCCAAGGTGGAGCAAGACGTTGTGGTTGGCACACAATGGTGGTGTTGATGAACGTGTCAGGTTTGGTTCTGTGGTCGAACGGATCGAGATGATAATATGTTGGATCTCGTGGTGCTCGGTTAGCGAGAACGAACAAATGTAGCCGGAGTGTGCTAAGGTTGTTCGGTTAGCGTAAACGAGCAAAGGTAGCCGGGGTGTGCTAAGGGTGCTCGGCTAGCGAAAACGAGCAAAGGTAGCCGGGGTGTGCTAAGGGTGTTCTGCTAGCGAAAATGAGTTAAGATGGAGATTGTATTGTATCTCGTTTTCGATTGAGCCATCAAAGGAGGGTAACAACGGAGTTGATAATTTAGTCCCACATCAGATATGAGGTGGGATCATGAGGTGTAGATAATTGAGATTGGTTCAAGCCTTACATGAAAATTCTATTTTAAGGCATATGGACACAATCTAATATCGTACCTCATGACCAACTCTGGTTCGGATCACACCGCATTCACTAACATATAGTATTCTAATTGCACAGGATATATATATATATATATATATGATACTACAGTGAGAAATCTTTATATTATGAACAAAACTGATATTGAGAAGGCTTTTGACAAGATCTCTTGGAAGGCTATTCATCAAGCTCTTATTGCCATAAAGCTCCCACATCATTGTATTGATCTTATCATGATGGTCATCCGTCTTCCTACTTTTGAAGGAATGCGACATTAGACAACGAGATCATCTCTCTCCTTACCCATACATATAATATATAAAAAATGTTGAATCAAGATAGTAATAACTGTGAGATTTGTCCCCTTTAATCTCGTTTGGTTCACGGAAAGATTTTTTTTTTAATTATTTGTTTTTTTTTTTAATTATAATTCATATTTTTTTATTTTTTTTGTGTTTAGAAAGGCAAAGAAAATTTGAATGAAAAATGAATGAGAGTAATTTTTTGGTTGGATGTGGGAAATCATTTTTCTTCCTATTTTTGTTTCCTATAAAAATAATTTTTTTTCTCATATTTTCTTTTGACACCGAGATATAGAAAATAAATTATTTTTCTTTTTTTATATCAATATTTTGCAAACCAAACGAGACATAAAAATTAATTCAAGCTACCCCAGCTTATGTATGCTGATTATATCCTTTTATGTAGTCAACCTACTAAGAAGTCTTGTTCCAACATCATCAAAATCATTAATGACTTTGCGCATATCACCAATCTCAAAATAAATTGCAACAAATCCAATATTTACTTTACGAAGAAGAATTACCACAAGTTTTACCAAATGATTGATTTGTGACCAACTTAGGATGAATGCTGACAATTTCACTTTTTAAATACGTAAAGACCTGGATTTTCCCTTCCAGAGTTCCTAAAGAAACCAACAATCAGACTATTCTCTCCATTTTTAACAGACTTGCTTCTTGGCAAGCAAGGCATCTTTCTCAAACTGGAAGAACCATCCCTAACAAATTTGTCCTCTCCTCTATTCCTATATTCGATCTTGGACTAACTTGGATCAATGAAGAAACTATCAATACTATTAATCAACATATCAAAGCCTTTTTTGTAACCAGTGTGACGTAGCCTGGATTTGGATACAACGGGATCAAAATCACTCAGTAAATTAATAAATATAAAGAAAAAAAATTCATAAAGTAGTCACAAAATCCTATTTTCTATACCTAACCTTGGTCGTCTATTCTAATTTTTCTATTGTAGTTGTTCAAATTTTTTTATCATTAAGTCCAAATATCATTGGCATTAAAGTATACATTTCTAATCTAATATAATCAGGACCTTAAACTTTAGTGTCATTCCAGTCTGGTCATACAAGACATTTTTTTATTAGTTTTGATCATTTGATCGAGGAGATTCAGTGCATCTTAAAATCGATATTAGAATTCTACAATGTTAATCATAAAACTTGTCATCATAGGATGTAAAATGATTAAATATTGTTTTCTCCCTTAAGGAAAAACTAGATTAAAAATATTTTATTTCAACCACTAATTTATTTTATCTTCGTATTTTTTATATATTTTTAATCGAAGAATGTTATACTAGCAAACAATTTCATTCCATCTAAAGCAAATTAAATCTTTTCTTAAGGCTTGAATCAAATAGGGGGATGAATCATTTTAAAAAAATTAGGACAAAAATTAAATATATTTAGAGGTATTATATGATGAATGTTGGAGAGGTGCAGTGCAGCAGGAGAGACATGCGACACAACGGAAGAGAGAGAGAGAGAGAGAGAGAGAGAGAGAGAGAGAGAGAGAGAGACGCGCGGTTAAGGAAGACTCAGAGAGAGAAACGACATGAAAAGAGAATCCCTCTTTTGGTTGTCTTATATATATATATATATATATATATATATATATATATATATATATATATATATATATATATATATATATATAAAATTGAGGGGGCTCATGTCACTCCCCGTTCCCAATATAAATATTCGGAACGTATTATTTCTTGCTTGCATGATAATTAGGTTGCATGGAGACTAGACCCATTCTTTGGTTTAGATTGGTTCATGGTTTATTTATTTGGGTTGTTTGGTCATGAGTTTAACCCATTGTCTAAACCTCAACCCTAACTATATAAGTCAACATCTTTCTCTATCTTCCCTCATTCTCTCATTTTTCTCTCTTTCTTCATTTTAGGCAAGTACACCTTGCATAACATGGAGAAACCCTTAGCTTTTAATTATTGATTTTTTTTCTTGTATTTTATTAGTCTAATATGTGTGCATTATCATTCTAAGTACTTTTAATACTTGGAGTTTTTGATTTTGATGGATGGATATGAGTAGATCTACATTTGAAGATTAGAGTTTTCATGGGTTCCATGAGTTTTTTTTTGTTTTAAACTACTTAAACTTAGTATCTTTGGAAACTAATTATTTTATGTGGTAGAGCATTCAATTCCGTACAATTTTCTTTGTTTCACTTGATTTGGACTTAAAATGAAGTTTTTATAGAGGAAATAATTTTTGGTTTGGAGCTTTTTTGCCATGGGTGAACTTGCTGTCTGGAGAAGACAAAGTTCTCATGCGGCCGAGAGTTCTATGCGGCCTGATCCTTATGCGGCCTTGACTCTTTGCCGCATATGCCTTCCAGCATGCGTCCATCTTGTTGGATGCATGACTGATTGTTACACATGTGTTCTGGAGCTAAATACTTGGAAATGTCTTAACAACGGAACTTCTCGTTTTTCACGTGCTGAACGAATGAAAATTTCACTAAGTACAAGAAACATCTATGCGGCCGAGTGACTATGCGGCAGTGACCATATGCACCTCTCATCTCTTGGACGCATAACTCAGCACGACTTTCATGGCACTGTGCGACTTTCATAAATTCATCTTTTTTTTTCCTGATATTATGGTTTGTCACGTCCATCACTTTAGTCACTTCTCTGAAACGCATTTAATTCATATAACTCAGCACTTGTCCCAAGGAGTGGACTTTGCCTTGACCTATGTTGCCTTGATCCTATGCGGCCTTAACCTATGCGGCACTGACTCTAGGCGTCTGTGATCTTCATGCGGCCATATGTACACAATTTGTGGTTTTGTTTAGTTTGGAGGTTTTATTGGATTTTGTGATTCCATGCATGATTTTAATAATTATAAGTGTATGTAATCTCAGTGACCAGGTGTTAGACTCGACGAAGTGCCTGACCTAATTATAGGCTATGCGACAAGCGGCCATATTACCCATGCGCCAAGTTACTATAACCACATATGTGCCTGACTTAACTTATGTGTTGTTATGTGCTAGAACTCATGTGATTTACCAAAGATTGGTAACTTGACTCGACTATTAGTATCCGTGCTGATACGCTTACTACGTACTACGTGTTCCTACGTGCTAAGTGTTCCTACGCGATTATGTTACATGTTTT
The DNA here is from genome assembly GCA_036927795.1 of Iris macrosiphon. Classification (NCBI taxonomy): domain Eukaryota; kingdom Viridiplantae; phylum Streptophyta; class Magnoliopsida; order Asparagales; family Iridaceae; genus Iris; species Iris macrosiphon. The sequence goes on along the minus strand of JAYESA010000020.1, from coordinate 30,595,080 downwards.
ACACCAAGGTGTACCTACGTGCTATGCGACATGTGATATGATACTATTCCTCCAGCATGGACATGATAGTTGGTCAATAACCAAGCATGGCTAGGACTTGTGTTGATTTTTGTATCATGATGGATGAATTCAAATTAAACTGCCAAGTGACAAAGTGGATTCGTATCCAGTATGCCGTACTGCGGTACGACATATAAGGAGAATAACATGTGACAATGACATATGATTCCAGCTAACCGAAGGGTTAACTGGGCAACCAAAATTTATAAAGAATTAAGAGGGACGAAATCCAGAGGTCGTGCTTAACTAGCCACCCTCAATCATCTGGGGAGTGAAGGCTGGCCCCTATTTGGATATTATTTTAATGGATTGCGATATCCGACTCTTATAATGTACTATGTGTTCTATGTGATCTTAGCACGGTGGCCTTGAGATGGACCGGTGCATAATTACTACGTGCTATATGGCGATTCATGGCTCTGCTAGCCCTGCTAGCAAATGGTTCGATCTGAGGATTTATTTTGCAAGCATAATATCTCCGGGATAACCCATACTCCACCTAGCAAGTCGTACAAGTGATTAGTCGATATTGTAATTAAACTTATTTTTGGTTGTATCTTCTGTTAAATAGTTTAGGGACATGGACTATCATGGTGCGACAGTCTAACTCTTGTCCTTGATTGGTTGTATGGTTAGATTATTGTATCACGATAGGCTATGGACCGAAACTACGAGACAGAACTATATATATATATATATATATGTGTGTGTGTGTGTGTGTGTGTGTTTATTTCCCTCTAGTTTTGTTTCTTTATTTGTGCTTCCTTTGTGGTACTTGCTATTTGGGGTCTAACCCCACTGGTTTTGCCTGGTTAAGTTTAGAGCCAGCACCCGAAGATCTTGCGTACTTCTCCCTGAACAATGATGCGTACCAGATGGTTGGCCGCTGAGGGACACGAGTGGATTTCTTCTTCCCTGCTCAATATTGTACAATTTTCTCTTTTGGGCGTTTAGCCACCGACACTTGTTAGCCGTAGATCTGGATATTTAGTTTCTTACATGATTGTAATTAATCAGAATACAGTTGATTATGGTCATATACTTTTGCTACTCTGCTAGCTTCTTATTTTGTACCACTACTAAAATACAATGATTTAGCAAAAAAATATTGGCGACGATCAATATCCGTCGCCAAGTAACGACGGTTCACTGTTGGTTGAACGACCAATAACCACCATTTACGAATTAAACAACTATTCATCGCTAGATTGTCGCCAATTAGTCGCTAGATCATCACCAGTTCGTACGGTAAAATTGCAGGAACAACGCGGGTAATCATGGCGACGGTCTGGGGATGGATATTGAGTCGCGGATACGTTGCCTAGATATTTTAGTTGTGGCGACGGATTTGGATGCTGCATATCCGTCACCAAGTACTGTGCCCTAGTTGTATTAATTAGGCGGTCGATCAAAAATTTTATTTTGATCGACCGCGCCTCTCTCTCCTCTCCTCCAGCCCCGTGCTCCCCTCCGACCCGTGCTTCCCTCTCCTCCGCTCCCCTCTTGCCAGTGTTCCCCTCTCCTCCCTCCGGCCCGTGCTTTCCTCTTCTCCGTTCCCCTCTCGCTGTGCTTCCCTCTCCTCCTCTACACTGTAGTCTTCCTCCCCTCTCCTCCTTTCATTTCTATCTTCGGTTTGCACTGTTACTGCCCACACTCTAGGGTGTACCATTTGGGGATAATTTATGTGATGATTTTTTGTTACCACTCTAGGTGTTTGTGTTATGGCTTATGTGTATTTAGGGGCTGACTGTTGGAGGCTTGGGTTAGGCCTTGTGCAATGAGTATTTGGGGGGAGTCGGGTTTAGACAAGGAGTGCAGTGCACTTGGGCACTACAAGTGCTGACCTGTGCACATGTGTGCACAGGTGAAGAAGGGAACAATGCTCAGTCAGCCAGTTGGTTAAGTACTAGTTGGGGCAGTAGCTTGTTGATTGCAATGGTGTATTAGATCATAGGATATCAGATCTTAATGACTGATTATTGTGATGTATCAGTGGTAGAAGGGGTGCACAGGAAGTTAGATGTGGGGCTTGGACTGTGAGGTTGAGCAGGTGCTTTGTGAGTGTATGAGTAGTGTGATACATGTAAAGGAGAAGGACGGAGAGGATAGTACTCAGGTTGTGTGTACAGGCTTGGAACACAGGTTCCAATTAAGTGTAAATGTACTGATGTAAGGGGAGAGGGGGAGATCTATGATACCTTTTAACTATAGGATACTCCCATGATACACATTCTCTTTATCCCCAAACACAACTAAAACTATAAGAACACATCTAATATATACACTAGAGTCTAGATAACACAATTAATAGCTCCTACAAAGTGATATGGAGAATTTGGATTACTTCTCTAGGAGGCAAGGACTTGGCCCAATAACGACGAGGCATAGTCCATGCAGCCATTTGACTGGAGAGGTAGAGACCATGCAGCCATAGATAACATTGACTGTCCTTCGGCCCCCATCCCTCGGCAATGATGATAACACAACCCATCACTATATTTTATATTATGAGATGATGTCTTAGCATTATATTATGTGGGTTCATCTTAATTCAGTTATATCCTTCAGATACTATATTTGATAAAAACATGTACTACACTGATGTACAGAACTTAGATGATTGAACTTAGATGATTCACACTAATGTATGCTAGAATAAATTTTGGGTAGTATTATGAGCCATTGATATCCGAATTCATGTCGATATTATGCGAAAAGGCATCATATTGAACAAATATCGATATTGTAACTTTCATGGAGGTGGTAGAGAATGCAAAAACTCCTCAACAGGTGACGCAAATCTTCATATTGAACAGCGAAAAAAGTTTTTCATAGGTGATGGGTCAAATCGGATTCCTATCGATACGTTTCCTATCGACAGGATTTCGACGTGACCTACCAGCTATGGAAAACTTTTTTTGTCTGATCTGTTCGATGTGAAGCACTGTTTCACATGTTTCTCTACTTTTCGCTATGGTAGAATACGCAAAGTACGAATTACAATACTTTTAGAATGCCCATCTAATGTCGTATGTACATCTAATTACTTATGTGTATTTTATCTTAAGATACAAAATTTTCCATACCCACAAAGAAATGGATCATTACTTGGTTGATCATATGTGATGTATATGTGGCAACACGAGAGCATGATTGGTCTAAGCGACGATTTTAAGGCAGACATTGAAGTATTTATTAAGTATGCCATGAGCAAACCTGATTGCATGGACGGTCCAAAAATCAAGTGTCCATGCACTCATTGTCGTAATAGATGTTACGAAGAAGTGGTGATTGTGAGGAAGCATCTGACCCTTAAGGGTTTTGTACGTGATTACGACCTGTGGGCATCGCAAGGTAAACTTTATGCGAAAAGACAGTATACTTTTATTGTGGATGTTGCTACGGATGTTGCCGTCGAAGATGATATAGACTATGTTGAATATGGAGATTACAACTTGGCATGAGATATGGTGTATGATACGGCAGGACCTAATTTTAATCCGGAGGATCCGAATCCCGATGCAAATGAGTTATATGATATGTTTAAGGATGCAAATTGTCATGTCTCAGTCCCAAAATACCAAGGGACTAACTACGTGGCAATGGCCAGCAACACAATTCCAATGGACAAACCCAATTTAATGGACTCGTTAGAGTGCACTTAAGCTGTAAAACATATAAAATCATCTACAAATACCTGTCAAAGTTTATATATCTAATTTCATCCACGATAAGCATCAAAATCACAAAGAGACAAGTCCAGTCACAATAATATAAAAGGATATGTCCAACTAAGCAATATAAATAATGTCACGGGGAACAACCCGTCATCAAAATGGAAAGAAAAATAACTCCAAGTAAAATATCCATAAGTCACTACAAGATCAAATATCTAAGAACACTAAGCATAATAAATGAATGATAAGAATACAATGTGCTCAAGAGAAGTCCCCGGAACAACCTCGTCCTCTACAACTTATACGTCTCCAATAGTAGCACCTGTCCCGTAAACCTCGGGATAGCTCTCCTCGTCTACACCTGGGGACATAATCCGGATCTAGGTCCTCAGGGGACATAGCAATGTACAATAAACACTTAAGCCAAAATAAAATACAGTAAGTAAGAACAGATCCTCATGGCAAGCTATGTAACCAACTAAATGAAATACAAATGAGAGCATCACTAGTACTCAGGCTGAGACCACTACAGACTCTGTGTCGGAGAGCCCATAGCAGCAAGTAGTATCTTGTAGGGCCAGTAAATGTGCCAAGCTCTGGTATAGAGACTTAAGTACCTCCAGTAATATAGTATATATATAAACATAATCAGCCTGTAGCATGTGTGTCTCTTCCCACCCAATGTAACCTCACGTCTTATGTCCACAATGTCTCATGTCCATAACACGCAAGATCATGACCTCTAACTAGTACAACGAGTTATAATGATATCTATATAATATGCAAGTCTCATATCACGAATCCTGTAAGCCTATACAGAATCACCATGAATAACTCAAGAAAGATTCTATCACATGAAATAGTATCAAGTTTCCTACGGCATGGCATACTTGGTAAAGCAAGCACATAAAAATAGGATCGTGGGATCAACTCACTAAGTGACGTTACACGACTCCGCGTACGGCGTCGACACCCGAATCTTGCTCGGACGCTAAGCAACATCTCACGGTCCTAGGTTGAACAGGTACATCACCAGAGTATATATATATGGAAAGAAACACAAGCAAATAGTATAATAGGATCTACTGCAAGTTTGGCAAGGTACACTTGCCTGGGTTCTGAACTCCATCAACTGCCCCTGAAAAAGTAAAATCTGTACGTACACCTCTGGATGCTGAAATAAATATCACCAATATTTTTAGAATACTTGAAATAGCTAGGATTGACTACCCATAAGTCCAATTTGGACACAGGGACAGAATTGACAGTTTTTGGGTAAAAGCGGGGTCCACATGTGGCCTACTTCGCACCGAGAAATGTGTCACAGAAAAAGTTCTTCAAATTCATCAAACTTAGTGTCTACGAATCTATAATGATAATACGAACCCAACAGAACGTCCGAATCTGGATTCCGATGAGACGATCATGAAATTGCCAGTCATATAGAACCGTGGGGCCCACGAAACGGTGTTTCGCCAACGTTCTCAAATTTGAACCAAACTTGGGTCACAGGACTAGCGTAATGCTGTGAATCAAATGGCATAAATTTTGTTGTGAATTGATGAGTACACACAAAGTAATGGCGAGGTGTCAGAATAGGCTGATACGGTACTTTTCGGCGGATACGTGTTTATTCTGGCGTGCACGCACGTCCAAATCAAACTCTGCAAAAGCCCACACGTCTGCATTCACATTTTGCACCATTCAGTGCAATCCGTATATGCATGATCTGGCCTCGTTTGGCGGAGCGCACCCCATATCAGAGATTTTTGTTTCTTAGAAAATTAGTTTTTTCCTCACTTTCAACACAGAATAAATTAAAATTAAAACTGAAATAAATAAAAACTATTTAAAGGGATATAATCTTGGTTATATTGTCGTTACTCAAGAAAAAGAATAACTCAGTTAGGCCTCGCGGGTTGAGAGTTATAGCCCTCAAAATATAAGTGTTTGGACAGTTTCAAAATTGTTCGAAACGCAGGTTTTTGGTCCAACTTTCGGTTCGAATTTCTCATAATATATATCATCCAAATTCAAATTTCTTAAAGGGGTTTGATGGCCTTCATATTGCGAACGCATACGAACAGAAACCTCAATAAATACTTGAGCGAGGAGGGCGTACACGTACCTCGAAGATGGGCTCGCGGGTTGGATGCTGCTGCTGCTGCTGTTGTTCGCGCTCGCTCGCGGTGTCCGACGGCGGTCAGGGATGGCCGCCTGGGTGGTCGGAGTCCGACGCGGGTGGTCTCCTGGATGGTGGCGGCGTGGTGGTCGCCTAGATGGTGGTGACGTGGGTGGTCGCCTGAATGGTGGCGGCGTGGGTGATGGTGGAGGTGGTGTTCTCTAGGGTTAGGGTTATGGTTTAGTTGTAATATTTATATATATATATATATATATAAAAGAAGGGAGATTAAGCGGGTTTGGGGTCTCTTGTGAACAGGTTGGGTAGAGTAGTTAGGATTTCTTTTCTTTTTTTTTCTTCTTTTTCTTTTGGTTTATTTTATTCATAATTATATATAGAAAATTTTCAAAAATAGTTAGGTACTTGGAAAAAATTCTAGAAAAATTTATGTTTCTTCCAACAAATAATTTACAACCAAATTTTTATCAATTCAAAATATATTTAGTAAATATGAATGAATATTAAATTAGTTAAATAAATCCATAAATTCTATTTTCTACTTAATACTTAATATTATGTTAGAAGCATGTGGGGGTTCGAATAACGCAACTCGAGTGTCATGTGCGTAATAGGACTAGTTAGGCTCATAGTATGGATTTAGTTGGAATCAATGGATTGGTGTGGCGTGTTAAAATCGAACTCCACGATAAAAGGGTTAATTAATCATCGTTTTCTCGTAACTGTGTCATGAAAATTGTGCGACCAAAATAAAGCATGGGATTATGAATTTGTGAGTGACAGTCATGGCAGGAGCCTAATTTGACCCGTCTAAGTTGAGCATGCTAGGTTGGTTGGAAGGGAAAGGCTAGTGTTGCACTCGAGGTCTTAAAACTATGGTGGTTGGTTTCCAAAGTTTAATTAAATTATCGAATAAATATATAAAAAATTATTAATTACTGAACTAACCCTATATAAAAACTAGGGTGCTCACAATCTACCCACCTTAAAAGAATTGCGTCCTCGTAATTTAAAATGTTCGAACCGTAACAGGTCAGGACGGGTTTGTGCTCCAAAAGAGATGGCACGGTTGTATGACATATTGTCACGCCCCAGTCCCAAAATATCAGGAACTAGGCCACGTGTCACTGGCCAGTTGACACGTTACCAAGGGCTTAATCCATTTTGAATGGACCCAAAGGAACGTGCTACGCTGTCCTAAAATTCTACAAGTATAAAACAGGTAATTCTATCTCATCCATAATAAAATGTCAAGGAAATAAGTGCTCCAATATATATAAAAACTGAGTCTGATAATGCCAAAGTACATACTGGTGGGTACAAGCCCACTACAAAACTAATAATAGCACAGAAAAATCAGATAGACTAAGTAGTGTCTATCTGAGCAAAATATCTCCATCTCCAGGTGGCAAGTCTCTAGGGTCAGGCATACTCTGAGGTTGTCTCCTCTAGCTCCTCCTCGGTAGCACATCTAGCCTCCTGATCAGGGCCGTACACAGTGGGGTAGAAAGCCTCGTCAAGATCTGGCAGGGAACCAGGTCCTCAGTGGGACATAACAAGATACAGAAAATAACATGCCATGTATGTAAGTACTGAACAAAATAAATAAATACAGGGTGCTAACCATCTATGTGAAATGCAAGTAAAGACCTTGTAGTACGCATGGGAATGTGTCGGCTAGACATATGCTGACGTAATTCACCAATCGTGGTGACTGGCTAGTATATGTGTCATATGCCCCCTGACTCAAGGGCACTCTGCAATCGACCATCATGGTACGAAGGTATAAAACATTTAAGGAGGGGGTGTCCCATACGTCTACCAGTTATCTTTCCCATCCCAATGTAACTAAATGTCAAGTCCTAGTTTTTCTTATTTATGCTAATCCGTGATGCGGGTCACACGTACTGGTAGCTAGTCAAATACGCAGCTCGCATCCCAATATGTATTGCAACCTTGTTGCGTGTTCCCGTGATAGGGTCTAGGAGAATATCAGGATATCCTCACAGTTGTTGGTGGGTCTGTAAAACTAAGTTAATTATACTAGTTGTCAACATATCAGTTGCCTGTACCTGAGGCAGTCTCAGGTACTCATAGTTATATAAAAATCAGAAACAAGAGCATATAACCATATTTGAATTTAAACAATAAACTTGGCAAGGTATACTTGCCTACTCCCTGATAGTGTTGGAAACCTGTTCTCAAATTCAGGTTTGAGGGTGCTGGTGACAGGGGGTCACTGGCTGTGCTGGAGTTGGGTTCTGTTAAAACATACAGGTTTGTGATTAATAGGGTATAATATAAAAGTATATACATACTTATGCATAATATATATAGGATATACACATATATATATATATATAGTATTTATATATATATAGATATAATATATAGTAGTAGTATATATTTAGTATATATATAAAGCAAAGAAATTTTGCAGGAATGTAAATATATATATATTAGCAGGGTATAACCACTGTTTAATATAACATTATCAGGGTGTATCCACTGATATATAGTAATATAATATTATCAGGGTATATCCACTGATATATAATAATATAATATTATCAGGGTATATCCACTGATATATAATAATAAAATGATTTGACATTGCGAGAAATGTAAATGTACATATATATGCTGTATTATCCAGCAATAATAATAATATATATATTATATTATATATATAGATAATATATGTATATTACAGAAAAGAAAATGATGAATGTAAATGTATATAAATATAATACTTATAGTATTTATATATATAATATAGTATATATAGTAGTGTATGTATAACACTGATTTATTATATATATACATAATTATATAAGTAATATAATACATAATATAGAATATATATAAAGAATAAAAATGCATGTATACATATAATATATATACATAATATGTATATAATAGATATTAAATATATATATATAAATATATATATAGGTATATATATATATATATACATATACATATATAATAATAATATATATGTGATAATAATATACAATATACTTTATAAATACACTATATTTATACAGTATATAATAATATATAATATATATAATATTATATATATAAACATATATATATATATATATATAAATATACATATAGACACATATTTATACATATTTATATACATATATACATACATATATAAAATTGAGTGTATATACGTATAAAGGAGAGGGGTGGGGTATACCTTCAGACAGGTGGGACCTAGGGGTCGTCGACGGCGGAAGGACGGCGGCGGGGACGGCCGGAGGTGGCCGGAGGAGCAGCAACAACAGCAGTGTCTTCTAGCAGCAGTAGCTGCTTGCGGGGGCTGCCGGCGGCGGAGGAGTGGCGGAGGCGGTGGTGCAGGCGGAGGGTTCGACGGAGGGAAGGGTGGCGGTCAGGTTGGTGGTGGTGGCGGTGGTCCACGACGGCGGTGGTGGTGGTTGGAGGCTGTCGGAGGTGAGGGTGGTGGTGTAGTCGAGAGCTGGACCGGGGCACTGTGGAGGTGAGGGCGGCCGGAGGGAGCGTCGTGGGGCGGTGAGGGGGTGGTGGTCCAGTGGAGGTGAGGGTGGCGAGTCGAATGGTGGGGGTGGTGACGGTGCTCGGTGGCCGAGGGTGGCGCTGGGGGTGGTTCGGGTGGTGGTGGCCGCTGTGGGCAGTGAGGGAGTGTGGGGTTGCGGGGGCTGCTCACGACAGAGGGGATGGCCGGAGACGGTGGGGCTTGGCCGGAGGGAAGAGGGGGTCAGGGCGGAGGTCTGGCCGGAGTTGGGTGGCCGGTGGTGGTCGAAGGTGAGGGCTGTGGAGTTTGAAAGGGGAGAGGGTTAGGGTTTATATAGGGTTGGGGTGAGTGGCAGTTTTGCAAATATGGGGAAGTTCAGGGGTAATTTGGTAAATTTGATTTTTGTGATATTTTTTCCTGATTTTTCTGGATGTTTTGGGTGGGCCCATGTCACCTATTTACTAACCAATGAGGTTATGCCACCTCACATGCATTTTTGCATAAAAACCCCTAACTTTTCATAATTTGCATAAAAGTCCCAAAGTTGGTAATTTGCGTAATTTCGCAATTTGCCTGATTTCAAATACTGATTCCCCGAAATACTGAATTGTACAGAAATGAGGGAAACAACTGGGGAAATGGTTTGGGGAGTGTGGGGGTGAGCCTGGGCAGAGTCAGAGTCTGATTCTGAGTGATACAGATCCTCGTATTTATTAATTAATAAATACTGCGCACGGTGTTCACTATTTATTTAGGGGCAGTTAGGGTCATAATTTTTCTACGGTGTCAATATATTAATTGTAGTATAATTAGAGTAGAATATTAACGTATTTTTGTTTGGGCAAAACAAGTGTCTACTGGTCCTCAAATCCCTAGGGTACATGGATGGGTAAAGAGCAGAAATTTAAAATAGGTAATAAATACGAATGTTTTGTAACGATATTTGTGCGACTAAAATGAAGCACCAAACAAGGTATCTGGGAGTTGCACAAAAAGCAGAAAAAGTAGGCTAACATGTCTAGGGCAGGTATGTGAATTTTGTTTAGGGTTAACAGCTAGTGTAGTGCCCTAGTTAATTGTGTAATGAACAGGTGCACAATCAATAGAATATATAATAAATAAATTTTTTTAAAAAAGTTATAAAAATTCTAATTAGTCAAAACTGGTCCTAAATTACTGAAATCTGGTCGAGGGAGTTTACACATATTTGTTGAAGCACGACACAAAGGATAAGGGGCCATGAACAAGAAAAAACATTTGAGAGGAATGGTGAGGGTTTTGTTCAAGCAGAACGCGTAGGAAAGTAATAAAAAAAAAATTCTAGGCAATGAGAGATGAGTAACTCAAGAGTAAATGAGTCTGATTAGAACGAGGATCAACTACAGCTTAAAACTTGGGTACCACTTACATATTACTACTCTAGACCAACAAGTTCATGCTAACATAATACTAGGTATAGGCTAGGGAATGGAACTAACAGGCACATGCTAAAGTATTACTAGGAATATTCGTTACTATAGCTAGCTATGATAAAACTAAATCTTATCCATATTCGCTACTCCTCGAGTCCGTGCCTCCTCCACTATTGCCTCGTCTACTGTCATCGCAAAAGCATGTCCACGTCCTTGTGGTGGTGCCCTTTGCTATTGTTGGGCCTGCTGGAAGAGTGTTGTCGTGATGCCAAAGGTGGCCTCGGCTAATATCCTCCCGGTGCTAGTGGTCTGAATTTTCTATCTTTCGCTTGTGATGCTCCTGGTGCTGGATAAGCTGGTCGATGTGGCTGCTGGACTGGCCCCGGTGCTGGTAAAGTGGGTCGATGGACCAGCGGTGTTACTCCCCGATGCTCAGGGCAATCCCTGGTTGAATGCTGACTGGATCCGCAAGCTAAAAATAATTCTAATTTGTGTCTACACTCCCTCTCAATATGGCCTACCTTGCTACAGTAGTGACAAGTAGGAAGGGCTAGGGATCGTAATGCTGCTCTCTGTGGTGGATTTATCTGGGGTCGCTTTGCAGGCTTTCTGTGTGGTGCTCGAGATGGTACTAATGCATGTGGCCTCTTCTGGCTAGACTCTCTTCTGTTGACGTGTTTAATGCGTCGAGTTACTGTAAGGACATACATATAAGAAGTAGGTGCAACTACGCCAATCAATCTCTGTAACTCCAAGCTCAAGCCCGTCAAAGAATTTGTTCACCTTCTCTTCTTCTGTCGGGATCAGTGTAGGGTCGAACAGTTGAATCAAGCATGATGCAAGTCAAAAAATTAATTCGAATCCGATATAGAGGTCAAGAACGTGTCAACATGTGGATAAGATCCTATAATTTATCTTATCATAATTGCCGGCTTGCTCGGTCCCTTAGTTGAAACCAAAGCAATATATTCGTAGACCTGCATGGGCCACCACAAAAACTATGTCACGTCCCAGTCCAAAAATACCAAGGGACTAGCCACGTGGCAATGGCCAACAGCACAACTCCAATGGGCAAACCCAATTTAATGGATCCGTTAGAGTGCACTGAAGCTGTAATACATATAAAATGGTCTACAAATACCTGTCAAAGTTTATATATCTAATCTCATCCACGATAAGCATCGAAATCACAAAGAGACAAGTCCAGTCACAATAATATAAAATGATCTCTCGAACTAAGCAATATAAATAATGTCACGAGAAACAACCCGTCATCAAAATGAAAAAAAATAACTCCAAGTAGAGTATCCAGAAGTCACTACAAGATCAAATATCTAAGAACGCTAATCATAATAAATGGCGAAAATACTATGTGCTCAAGAGAAGTCCTCTGGAACAACCTCGTCCTCTGTAACATGTACGTCTCTAATAGTAGCACCTGCCCCTTAAATCTTGGGATAGCTCTCCTCGTCTACACTTGGGAACATAATCCGGATCCAGGTCCTCAGGGGACATAGCAAGGTACAATAAACACTCAAGCCAAAAAAAATACAGTAAGTAAGAACATATCCTCAGGGCAAGCTATGTAACCAGCTAAGTAAAATACAAATAAGAGCATCACTAGTACTCATGCTGAGACCACTACAGGCTCTGTTTCGGGGAGCCCATAGCAGCAAGTAGTATCTCGTAGGGCCAGTAAATGTGCCAAGCTCTGGTATAGAGACTAAAGCACCTCCAGTAACATAGTGTGTATATATAAATATAATCAGCCTATAGCATGTGTGTCTCTCCCCACCCAATGTAACCTTATGTCTCATGTCCACAATGTCTCATATCCATAACATGCAAGATCATGACCTCTAGCTAGTACAACGAGTCATAATGATATATATATAATATGCAAGTCTCATATCACGAATCCTGTAAGCCTGTACAGAATCACCATGAATAACTCAAGAAAGATTTTGTCACATGAAATAGTGTCAAGTGTCCTACAGTATGGCGCACTTGGTAAAGCAAGCACGTAAAAATAGGATCGTGGAATCAACTCTCTAAGTGACATTACACAACTACGCGTGCGGCGTCGACACCCGAATCTTGTTCGGACGATAAGCAACGTCTCACCAATAAAGCGTTTCAGAGAAGTGACCGATGTGACTAGCCAATAAAGGGTGTCAGAGAAGAAAAGACAAATTTAGGGAAAATCGTGCCAAGGCGGTGCTGAGTCATGCATTGGAAAGAGGAATACATAGATCAGGTCGCATGGACAATTTTGATCGCATAAACAATTTTGGTCGCATGCTCTTCTGGGCCGCATGGAATCAGGAACTTAAAGAAATTTTTTTGGTTCAAGTTTCATGCATTTGGTCAAGGGACGCAAGTGCAGATTCATCCATGCGTCCAACAAGATGGCTGTATGTTGATTTGGAGCGAGGAGTCCAGACGCATACAAAATAGGCCGCACAGAGATCCTTCGTCCCAGAACAGCAAGTTTCAATCATGAAAAAGCTTTAAGTCCTGAAAATGTGATTCTCCCTAAAATTCTTATTTCCAGCTCAAATCAAGAAAAGTAAAGTTCTAAACCACTTGAAATCAGATGCTCTCTCACATAGAACAACTAGTTTTGAAAAACAACAAGTTTTAAGAGATCAAAACCATAACAATGTCAAGAACACATTAAACTGTAGATCTAGTCCAACGGAGCTATCAAAACCGAAAATACCAAGAAGTAAACATGCATAGGAGTTCATAGAGAACAATATAGACCAATAAAATATAAAAAATCCACAATAATGCAAAAGTGCAAGTTCTCCATCATTGGCAAGATGTACTTGCCTAAAACCATCACTAACTACTACCACTACTACCAAAGGAAAGGGGTGGGGGACCGGTCCTGGGCTACTCTCGGCTAGGGAGGAGGGGAGAGGAAAGGAGAAGAAAATAAAAAGAGAGAAAAGTGAAAGAATGGGAAAGAGAGAGAGAAAGAGATGGGTTATATATCAAGGGTGGTTAACATTATGCACAAATCTAGAAATTACATGAGAGCAGTTAGAGAAATCCAGAAAAATATATGGAAAGCAATATACAGCAATAACACACATATACAAGATATGAACATGAAAAATACGCAATAGTGAGATGAGTCTCATACTTAGAGACTACATAATAAAATTCATATTTGATGGTTCTTAAGCTTAGTTATGTATTATGATTAAACACACAAAACAGTTGGTGAATGTAATAACTAATATCTTGTCACGCCCCAGTCCCAAAATACGTAGGACTAGGATACGTAACCATGCCAGCCGCCCGTATATATGGCAACTCCAATATATGGAAACCATATATACGTGCGTACGCTGTATAATGAACAATAGTTTACCAGTGGTATAACTAATCACAAGTCACAGGGTAATATCTAAATCTCATCCACAGAATATCACATATACAGGAATAACCAATAATCAGGTATCTAGATCACAATAACAAATATCTAAAGAACGACAGTCGGATGGAAACAAATCTACTGCCGAAATAGAATATAAAAGGAACCAGATACACACCATATAAGAACACCTCTGACAATCAAGAGACTCGAAGAGAAGACCTCCTCGGAATATACGTAACATGTCCGGATCTGTGCTCCTGCGAGTACTCAAGAAACATATACACCTGGCAGGGGACCAGGTCCTCAGAGGGACATAGCAAGATACAGAAAAATAACATGCCATAATGTAAATACTGAATAAATAAATGGGGTGTGCTAACCATCTAAGTGAATACAATTTAAAGACCTTGTAGTACGCATGGGAATGTGTGGCTAGACATATGCTGACGTAATTCACCAATCGTCGGGACTGGCTAGTATATGTGTTATATGCCCCCTGACTCAAGGGCACTCTGCAATCGACCATCTCCGAGGAGCATGGTACGAAGGATAAAAACAATCAAGGAGGGGGTGTCCCATACGTCCACTAGTATCTTTCCCGCCTAATATAGATGTACAAGTCATGAAAACGACGTGGACACCTCCTACTATGATGCAAGTCTCTATGAAATAAACAACTGAGCTACATACCGCTACACGTGTTGCTCACACTGATGGACAGTCGCGCATGAGGCACGCGTCCCTACATGAACTCACTCTGTGACGAGTAATGATACGTGTCAAGGCCTGGGGAGTCATACCAATAATTCCATAACTTTAGGTGGGTCTACTAGACACTAGGTCAGATACAAGTCCTAACGTCAACGCCTTCGTTGACTGCACCCGAGTTTTTCTCAGACGCGCACATTTATATAATAAATAAACATGTAACTATCAATAACTGAATTTAAATAGTACAACAAGGCAAGGTATACTTGCCTGGCAGGAGAGCTGCAAATATAATGTCCAGAGGTCAAATGCCAAAAGTCACAACTATGGCCTCAGAATAAATGTCTCCGGATACTGAAATAAACATCACTAACAGTCTCAGAAAATATCAAATAGCTAGAAACGCCTGTCCTTAAGTCCAATTTGGACACAGGGGCAAAAATGACAGTTTATGGTCAAAGCGGGGTCCACATGTGGGCCGCTTTGCACCGAAAAACGTGTCAGGGTCAAAGGTCTCCAAATTCGCCAAACTTAGTGTCAACAAGTCCAGAACGATGATATGAATCCAACGGAACTTCCAGAATTGGATTCCGATGAGCCGGTCACAAAATCGCCCATCAAGTGGAGCCTGTGGGGCCCACGATACGGGATTTTGTCAACGTTCTCAGAATCGAACCAAACTTGGATCACAGGACCAGCGTATTGCTATGAGTCCGATGGCATAAGTTTCGTCTCGATCCGACGTGTGTACACAAAGTTACAGCGTGTTCCAGAACAGGCGGATACGGGGCGTTGTCGGCGGATACGCGTTGATTCCGGTGTGCACGCACATCCAAATCAACTTCTGCGAAATCCCGCACGTCCGTATCAGCGGCGCGTACATTTCGGTAAAGACCGCGTGCGACCAAGTCATCCTGTTTGGCGGGGGGTACTCAGTTCCGGGGTGAATCGGGTCATTATTTTTCCTGTATTTGGATCGCGGTTCGCGATCGCCACAGGACGCAATGCTCCGAGCGGGTTACACGGTCACCGAGAGGGGTATACAGTCTACGCGATGCAACTGACGTAATTGAAAATAGAGTTACGAGGTGAGAGAAATCGTTACCTGAACAGAGCTCGAAAAACCAAACTTCTCCGTGTCAGACACGTGTCCGACACGAGTCCGAGGGCTGTGTCCGTGTCTGCGTCCACGGCGGCCCTAGGGTGCGGGAGACTGGCCGGGGCGGCTCGCTGGAGGAGGGTTGTCGTGGCTGGAGCTCCTGCGAGGGCTCCGACGACGAGGCGGAGGGGAACTGCTGTCGTCGGGGTTCTGGAGGGGAAGCTTGGGGCGGCGTCGGAGGCGGCGTCGACTGGGGAGGACGTCGTGCCGGAGCTAGGGAGAAAGAGGTGGCCGGAGGGGTTTCGTTGAGGCCGGAGGGGAGCTGCGGGGGCTGGGAGAGGGTGGTGGTGGCGTGGTGGTCGTGATGGGTTGGTGGTGGCGGCTGTGATAGGGGTGGCGGTGGAGATGGGGGGTCGGAGAGGAAGGGTGGCTAAGGCAGGGTGGAGGTGGAGGAGCAGGGAAGGAGGAGGAAAGGAAGGGCGGCGGAGGTCGGGGGTCGGCTCGCCGGCGGGGTCGGCTCCGGCGGGGTCGGCTCCGGCACGGTGTTCTCTAATTATTTAAAGGCAGGTAGGGTCATAATTTTTCTACGGTGTCAATACACTAAATGTAGTATATTCAAAGTAGAATATTATCGTATTTTTGTTTGGGCAAAACAGGTGCAGGTTGACCTCAAATCTCTAGGGGTACAGAGATGGGTAAAGAGCAGGAAATAAAATAGAAAATAAATACGGACTTTTGTAACGATATTTGTTCGTCTCAAATGAGGCTCAAAATAAAGCATCTGGGACTTGCACAAAATTCAGAAAAATAGTCTAACATGTCTATGACAGGTATGTGAACTTTGTTCGGGGATAACAGTCAAGATAAAGCTCCAAATAATTCGGTGATGGACAGGTGCACAAGTCAATAGGATATGTAAGCAAAATTAATTAATAAATTGCAATAAATCCTAAATTGTTAAAATAATCCTAAAAATACTGAAATCTGGTCGAGGGGGTTTACAATCTACCCAACTTATAAAAATTTCGTCCTCGAAATTAAAGCTAAGCCACGGTAGAAGTCAAAGATGGCAATAGATATAATTTCACAAAGTAATTTATATCTTGGTTTACGAATAGGTTCAAAAAACGTTTACGCATGTCGTCCACATGCTCCCAAGTAGATTCTCCTAGCGCGCCATGCTTCCATGCCACGCGGACCAAGGGAATAGACTGATTTCTCAATACCTTTTCTCGATGATCAAGGATTTCTACGGGCTGCTCCTGATACGACAGGTCTCGTCCTAATGGTGATCTCCGAATGGTTGAGAGCATGACTGCTGTTTGTCACATATCGCCTGAGTTTGCGACACGTGGAATACATCAAGTACTTTCTCAAGTGAAGGTGGTAGCGCAAGTTGATATGCCACTACTCCCACTCTTTCTAGCACGTCAATGGTCCAACATACCTTGGACTCAACTTGCTGCATCCTCCGAATCGAATGGTGCCTCTAGTAGGCGATATCCTCAAGAAGTCATGATCGTCCAATTTGAATTCCACGGGACGATGATGACGGTCTGCCCACTGCTTCTGTCTGTCTTGCGCTGAGCGCAAGTGTCCTTGTATTACTTAACTGCCTTTACTGCGTTGACTACCAACTCTGGTCACGTGAATCCTTGTCTGGTAAAAATGCTGACTGGTATGCCGTGCAATCTTAGGATTTGCCTCATATAAGTAATGTCTTCATATCTTCAGAGTAATTACGACGGTTGCAAGTTCCAAATTCTTCTCATGTACTCATAATTGTCTAGATGCATATACCATTACCTTGCCATCCTGTATTAATACGCATCCCAAACTTTTTCCTAATGCGTCTGTAGATCACAACCGCCTGATCCGGATGGAATAGTCAATACGGGTGTTGTGGTCAGTCGCTTCTTCAACTCCTCGAAAGTGGCTTGACACTCGTTGGTCCATAGGAATTCTTAATCCTAAAAAGTCAACCTAGTCATAGGTGCTGCTATCCTTTCAGGAGTCAATCAATTGTTTATCCAAGTGAAATCCATTTAGACTCCTGTCAACCAAATGATACATTCCTTCATTGTAACACTTTGAACAAAGTTACGAGGCAAAAAAATTTATGCTGTCATAGTGATGCACGTATCAGGAACGTAATAAAGCGTTAGGTAGGTAGTGAAGGGTCATCTAAAGGTAGCACAGTATTGAACTGCAATCTAATCTAATAGTAGGGTTTGGTAATTACCCAAGGAACAAACAGAAAAGGCTACAAAACAATACACTCTCGTATTTATACTAAGCACGAGGTTTCGTCTTTCCGAAATAAGGAAAGACGGAAAAATAATAATTAAGAGTTCAAAGGGGAGGTAATATATTAGAAGTGTGGGGATCAAGGCGTTTAAAGAATTCAATGGTAATTGTCAAGGCAGTTGTGGATTGAAATCCTATTTTGGTAATTCCTTTTTCACATATTCGTATCAGTACAGTCATGTAGCTTGATACGATATGCTCAGACATATCTAGAGGGCAAGTACACCCGTCTACTAATCACTATATATCTCAATCCACGTAAAGTAGTTATGCGAAGGGCGAATCAAAATGCACTAAGGTTGATCAGACCGTAATACACTGATTCTGAATAGACAATTGTATTAGTGGGGTGGATCAGGCCCCAATAACACATGTGTCATGAACAAGCTCGATAAAGAATAAGCTTGCAAAACTAGGCTATAATAGCAGTATAAGTCAAGGTAGTACAGTAAATATAAGTACGCTAGATTATGATATGAGAAATTACAAACAATTCACAATCACAAAAAAACAAGACTCTACAATCTCTATAGTTAATATTCTAACTTCTTCCTAAGTTGCTAGTTGACCCAAAAGAGGTATGGCCTTCTAAGTTCTACAATCTTAATATAAATAATAGGTTGTCTGTCTAAAACAGAGATTTCAAGAAAGTCCGCGTAAAGTATGGATTCGAGGTTGTCTGCGTAAAGCAGAGATAAAATAATTTGGCGTAACGCATGGATTCAGAGCTATCCGCGTAAAACAGAGAAGCGTAAGGTAGAGCTTCAGAGCTGTCCGCGTAAAAAGTCTGTGCGTAGAAATTTGCGCGTAAAATTCTGGGTGAAAGTCTGGGCGTAAAAGTTTTGCGCTAAAATCTGCGCAAAACTATCTCCTGTGTAAAGTCTAGCATTCGTCGTAGCGTAAAGTTGTACGAGAAACTCATGAGTTTGTCAGTCAAGTTAATGAATCCTGACATCTGACAAAAGCACTTGTACAACGATCGAGGGGATGGTTTGATGATGGTTTGCACGGAGTTCCAGGTTGTCTTTTAGTGACAGATTGGATACAAATCATTATTACGCTCGTGGTGAGACAAAACCAGATGTCCCGTCAAAAGCTGTCTCTTTTTGCACAGGGCTCGAGGCGTATCTCTGCGCAAGATTTGGTCAACTGGGGAAAGCTAAGGCCGTAATAATTACGCTCACATTCTATCCTTATGTTACGCGTAATCAGGTTACTCTACGCTGGTTATCTATTATTCATGAATCATCAGGTCTACGCAGGGCAGTTACCTACGTGGCTCTCATGACGCAGGATAAGGAAGACTAAGGGATCGTGGGTAGCAGTTGTTATAACTGCGGCGTAAAGGGAACAATCTTCTGCATAATTAGGTTTTTACGCCAACTAGACAGTTATTTGGTTTCTACGCAACCAAGAGTCAATTGGCTTTTACGCCAACAAGGGTAAAGAGTTTCTGGCGTAACACTGGGTTTATCTAAACATAGGATGAGGTTTCAGTCCTAGTGTTCAACCTTGGATTTCTATTGATTCCTCAAGACTAGGGTCAACACTATGGTCAATTCTCTAACTAATCCTAGTAGTGTTTATACCACTCTCAAGTCATACATAAATACGCCAAGGGATAAGGATAAGTTAATCTATAGGTAGTGATGCTAGGGTTCATTAGGTAATATGGAAGGCTAGGGTTTATTAAGTAGTCTGAACTTAATGATATGTCAATGCCCTAGTTGTGTTCTTAGTAGGAATACTACCCTAATTATCATCCTATCAACAGGGATTTCTATTTTCTAGCAGGGACTATACTCAAGGAATTATCAGGGAAGCACATGAATCAAGCAGGATGCAATTTTGTAAGTAGGACAGACTGGAAGGAAGATAAGTCATAGTCAATTATGGATGAGATCCTATCTTTAATCCTAGGTGCAGGCTTGCTCGGTACAGTAACGTAACCGAGACAATATGCTCTGACCTGCGTGGGCCACCACTAAAAATATGTCACGCCCCAGTCCCAAAATACGTAGGACTAGGATACGTAACCATGCCAGCCGCCCGTATATATGGCAACTCCAATATATGGAAACCATATATACGTGTGTACGCTGTATAATGAACAATAGTTTACCAGTGGTATAACTAATCACAAGTCACAGGGTAATATCTAAATCTCATCCACAGAATATCACATATACAGGAATAACCAATAATCAGGTATCTAGATCACAATAACAAATATCTAAAGAACGACAGTCGGATGGAAACAAATCCACTGCCGAAATAGAATATAAAAGGAACCAGATACACACCATATAAGAACACCTCTGACAATCAAGAGACTCGAAGAGAAGACCTCCTCGGAATATACGTAACATGTCCGGATCTGTGCTCCTGCGAGTACTCAAGAAACATATACACCTGGCAGGGGACCAGGTCCTCAGAGGGACATAGCAAGATACAGAAAAATAATATGCCATAATGTAAATACTGAATAAATAAATGGGGTGTGCTAACCATCTAAGTGAATGCAATTTAAAGACCTTGTAGTACGCATGAGAATGTGTGGCTAGACATATGCTGACGTAATTCACCAATCGTCGGGACTGGCTAGTATATGTGTCATATGCCCCCTGACTCAAGGGCACTCTGCAATCGACCATCTCCAAGGAGCATGGTACGAAGGATAAAAACAATCAAGGAGAGGGGTGTCCCATACGTCCACTAGTATCTTTCCCGTCCAATATAGATGTACAAGTCATGAAAACGACGTGGACACCTCCTACTATGATGCAAGTCTCTATGAAATAAACAAATGAGCTACATACCGCTACACGTGTTGCTCACACTGATGGCCAGTCGCACATGAGGCACGCGTCCCTACATGAACTCACTCTGTGACGTGTAATGATACGTGTCAAGGCCTGGGGAGTCATACCAATAACTTCACAACTTTAGGTGGGTCTACTAGACACTAGGTCAGATACAAGTCCTAACGTCAACGCCTTCGTTGACTGCACCCGAGTTTTTCTCGGATGCGCAAATTTATATAATAAATAAACATGTAACTATCAATAACTGAATTTAAACAGTACAACAAGGCAAGGTATACTTGCCTGGCAGAAGAGCTGCAAATATAATGTCCAGAGGTCAAATGCCAAAAGTCAGAACTATGGCCTCAGAATAAATTTCTCCGGATACTGAAATAAACATCACTAACAGTCTCAGAAAATATCAAATAGCTAGAAACGCCTATCCTTAAGTCCAATTTGGACACAGGGGCAAAAATGACAGTTTATGGTCAAAGCGGAGTCCACATGTGGGCCGCTTTGCACCGAAAAATATGTCAGGGTTAAAGGTCTCCAAATTTGCCAAACTTAGTGTCAACAAGTCCAGAACGATGATATGAACCCAACGGAACTTCCAGAATTGGATTCCGATGAGCCGGTCACAAAATCGCCCATCAAGTGGAGCCTGTGGGGCCCACGATACGGAATTTTGTCAACGTTCTCAGAATCGAACAAAACTTGGATCACAGGACCAGCGTATTGCTACGAGTCCGATGGCGCAAGTTTTGTCTCGATCCGACGTGTGTACACAAAGTTGCAGCGTATTCCAGAACAGGTAGATACGGGACGTTGTCGGCGGATACGCGTTGATTCCGGTGTGCACGCACATCCAAATCAACTTCTGCGAAATCTCGCACGTCCGTATCAGCGGCGCGCACGTTTCGGTAAAGGCCACGTGCGACCAAGTCGTCCCGTTTGGCGGGGCGTACTCAGTTTCGGGGTGAATCGGGTCGTTATTTTTCCTGTATTTGGATCGCGGTTCGCGATCGCCACAGGACGCGATGCTCCGAGCGGGTTGCACGGACACCGAGAGGGGTATACAGTCTACGCGATGCAACTGACGGAATTGAAAATAGATTTACGAGGTGAGAGAAATCGTTACCTGAACAGAGCTCGAAAAACCAAACTTCTCCGTGTCAGACACGTGTCCGACACGAGTCCGAGGGCTGTGTCCGTGTCTGCGTCCACGGCGGCCCTAGGGTACGGGAGACTGGCCGGGGCGGCTCGCTGGAGGAGGGTTGTCGTGGCTGGAGCTCCTGCGAGGGCTCCGACGACGAGGCGGAGGGGAACTGCTGTCGTCGGGGTTCTGGAGGGGAAGCTTGGGGCGGGGTCGGAGGCGGCGTCGACTGGGGAGGACGTCGTGCCGGAGCTAGGGAGAAAGAGGTGGCCGGAGGGGTTTCGTTGAGGCCGGAGGGGAGCTGCGGGGGCTGGGAGAGGGTGGTGGTGGCGTGGTGGTCGTGATGGGTTGGTGGTGGCGGCTGTGATGGGGGTGGCGGTGGAGATGGGGGGTCGGAGAGGAAGGGTGGCTAAGGCAGGGTGGAGGTGGAGGAGCAGGGAAGGAGGAGAAAGGAAGGGCGGCGGAGGTCGGGGGTCGGCTCGCCGGCGGGGTCGGCTCCGGCCCGGGGAGGATGGAGGAGAGAAAGAGGGAGCTGAGGAGAGAGGGGCCAGCGGGGGGAAGAGCTAGCCGTGGGGGGGGTGAAGGGGAGGCTCGCCGCGGGCGGGGGAGGCTCCGGCGGGCGGGGCTCGGCGCCGGCGGCGGGGGGGGGGGGGGGGTTCGGCTGCGGGCTAGGGTCAGGGGTTGGGTTTTCATTTTATTTTCATTTTATTTTATTTCTTTTTCTTTTGTTTTCTTTTATAGGAAATTTTATTAATTTAATAAGTAAAATATCTATGGATATTTACAAGATATTTTGTAGATATTTTCATGATATCTTCGGGATATTTTCGGGTGGAGCCCGTCTCCAAATGGACGGTGCAGGTTCACCGGCCAATAGGGGACTGACACCTCTCATGAAATTTACAGGAAAGTCCCTGTAATTTCATAAATTGCAGAATTGTCCTATTTTGGGAAATTACGCAATTACGAAATTGTCTGGAAAAAACATCCGATTTCTGAAAATGCTAAAATTTACAGAAATGAGGGGGAAAGCTGGGGGAGTGCCTTGGGGGTGTGTGGGGTGAGCCTGGGCAGGGGTTGGGCCTGGTTTCTGGGTGATACGGGTCATCGTATTTATTAATAAATAAATACTGCGCACGGTGTTCTCTAATTATTTAGAGGCAGGTAGGGTCATAATTTTTCTACGGTGTCAATACACTAAATGTAGTATATTCAAAGTAGAATATTATCGTATTTTTGTTTGGGCAAAACAGGTGCAGGTTGATATCAAATCTCTAGGGGTACAGAGATGGGTAAAGAGCAGGAAATAAAATAGAAAATAAATACGGACTTTTGTAACGATATTTGTGCGTCTCAAACGAGGCTCAAAATAAAGCATCTGGGACTTGCACAAAATTCAAGAAAATAGTTTAACATGTCTATGACAGGTATGTGAACTTTGTTCGGGGATAACAGTCAAGATAAAGCTCCAAATAATTCGGTGATGGACAGGTGCACAAGTCAATAGGATATGTAAGCAAAATTAATTAATAAATTGCAATAAATCCTAAATTGTTAAAATAATCCTAAAAATACTGAAATCTGGTCGAGGGGGTTTACATATCTAGTGTAATAAGGCCACATCCAGGTTTCATGTCAAATTTAAATTATAAGAAAAGAAATAGTACATATACAGGTAAAAAGTTCCAGCTTTTCTTGCCATATGTAAACTAATATCTAGTGTAATAAGTTTGTTATAAATTACAGTAATGCTTAGCCTTTTCTGATTTTCAGATGATGAATAGTACTTTTTGGACATGTGTGGAATGCTTAGTCTTTTTATAGACTATAACTTACAATATTTTTATGCTTTATTTGATACTTCTTTTATTGGTTTTTATGCTTTTATTTGATACTTCTTTTACTCTTACATGCAGGAATATGTACTGTTTCAGCCATGGATACAAGCTCTTTCATTCTTCCTCAAAAGAGCCTTGTTGTCTTGCTTCATCCAGAAACACAAGTTTGAAATATTTTGTGGTATGTTTCATGCATCTAGAGTCTCGTCTTTCCTTGTCTTTGAAACGGTTTTCTTATTAAAATGTATGTTATTGAAAACAAGTTTGAAATTTTGTGTGGTTTGGTTCATGCATCCACTTGCCTTGTCTTTGAAACAGTTAAATGTATGTTATTGAAAATTATGTGGTTTAGTTGTTTGTTATTCAAATGTTATGTGTTTTAGTTACTAGTTTGAAATGGTTTAATTATTATTAGAAATTATGTGGTTTACTTTTTTGGAATTGTTATTAAAAATTTGGTGCTTTAGTTACTAGAATGGTTGAATTGTTATGAAACTGAAATGTTATAAAATTTGACATGTTGATTGTTTACTTACGAGTTGAATGCAAGTTTGTGATTCAGTATATTTTTTAAATAGTATATTTGTAACGGTTATAACCGTTACAATTAGTGATAGTGTAGTCACAGTAATAATCGTGGCAAAAAAAAATACTTCGTAACATTAATAACTATTTCGAATGATACATTTGTAATACTTATACTCGTTACTTAATTGACATTTTCTCACTGTTATTACCGTCACGAAAATAATAATTAGTCACAGTTATTACCGTGACAAAAACTTTACCACACTCCAACCATCACGGTTATTATCGTTACGAAAAATATTTGTCACGGTAATAACCCTAGGCAATTGGCCATTATGGTGTAGTATTTTCGATGAGGATATAAATATAATAAAATAATAAACTCGTTTAAAATCTATCGATTTGGGGTGTTTATAAAGACACAAAATTACATTACACCGGATTTCGAAATTTTTTGAGCCGACCAAAACCAGTGCCTCAAAAGTATTAACAAGCAACGGTTTTTAAAATACTTCATAAACGGTCGGTTAAAAAATACTCCAAAATCGGTGAAAATATCGTTACCAAGCAGACCCTGAGACTATTTTTAGTATTGGCTATAGAGCAAGAGCGGACCAACTATTTTATTTTACCTTGCGCTGAATTAAAAATATCCTCTCTTTTTTAAAAAAAAATTGAATATTGTTGCCGATTTACAAAATACGTAAAAAGTACGTGAAAAATCCCGAGATTACAACTTTTATGTCTCGTTTGGTTCACGAAAGGAAATGAATTCCCTTGTATCTTCCATTGGAATGGAAAAATATGATTCATATCAGATTTTTCAGATTTTCTTTCTTGTGTTTGGTAAAACAAGGAAACCATTTAAGAAAGATCATTATTTTCTTTTCAGTGTTGGGTTGTTGTAGGAAAAAAAAGAAAAGAAAAATATATATTAATATTCCCATAATATCCTTGACTTTTAAAATACAAATAATATTATGAAAAAAAATCTGTTAGTAAAATAGGCAATAACACATGGTTATCTTTGTCTTAATTTCTTGCAATAAATGTTGGGAAAGGAGGAAAAATTAATCCCATGGGTTATTAGAGGAACAATTTTACTATCTATTTTTTTCATGTCAGAAAAATACTTTCCAATGTTGTGGCTACCAAATAAAGAAAATGAACGAGTTTCCTTTTTCGATTCTTTAAATCAGTGAACCAAACGAGGCCTTACAACGACACTTGGAAGACAGAAATTGAAACTACAACCTGACACAAAGTTGCTACAATAGAGAAAGAAAGAATACGAAACCTGAACAAAGCACTCGCTGGTGATTAAATCATCGTTGTTCAAAGCAAGATTCGACACATCTCGTCTATCTGCTCCCATGAACTGCTTCCATGAACCAGCAAGTTCAAAACACAAACTTTCGGAACACTACTCTGTCACGTTATGACGAACTTCTCGGACTTGTACTCAGAACTCCTAGCACGAAAAGCTCTTTGTGACTCCAAGGATGCACTAGTAGCTCTTTCTTCTTCTGACTTCAGATTATTTTTCGTATCTCTCACACTGGAAGAGTCTCCATTATATATATATATATATATATATATATATATATATAGGTAAACGGGATATGAGTTATAGTGCGCTCATATTCATATATGATTCATGTATATGTGGACCAATAGAAATATAATATATTAGTGCACATGGGTGAGTCTAATTCTATTGATTCACATGTGCATGGCTCATGTAGGAATATAAACACTATGGCTCATATTCTGTTTATCCCATATATATATATATATATATATATATATATATATATATATATATATATAAAGGAGAGAGAGCTCCTAGGCAGCCACCACCCATTATGGGTATTAAATTCGAAGTTAACCATCCATTAAGTGGACGGTTACAGTAGTAACTCGCCACTAAATGGACGGTTACTCTCCCGAAGTAACCGAACAGCTATTCACGCATAAACTGTACAAAAAAACGCGAACAAATCGTGCATAAACAACGCATAAATCGGACACAAAACGAGCACAAATTTGCGCAAAAGCGTCATCTAGTGTCCGATGCATACGTGCGAAGTGTGCTATCAAAGTGCCACTTTGCGCACTTTGCCGGACTGAGCTCCTAAGAAAAATTTCAAAGAGAGTGACAAAAAATATAAATGTTTCTTTTAGAAATTTAAACTTAGTCTTTCTAAAAAAATAACTCATATGGCACCCACATATACCACTACTCTCAAGTCTCAACATGTGCATATCTCAATAACATACATAGCTATCTATTGAGTTGGAGTGTTTTTCAATGTGAGACTATCTTTCTAGTCTTGCTAAGAAAAAAAAACTCTAACAATGAATGTTGTGTCAGTATTATCATGCTCATATCTCATTGTACTCATACTATGTCATGTCTGGTCAATGTAAAACTATGTCTGACATAAAAAATAAAAATCTTAATATATATATATATATATATATATATATATATATATATATATATATATATAGAGAGAGAGAGAGAGAGAGAGAGAGAGAGAGAGAGAGAGAGGAAAATCAAGTATCATGAGGTCGGGAAGTAGTTGCTTTCACAGATTGCTACTACCGTTTGGCTGATCTGGAGCACTAGAAAACAAAAAACAAAAAAATTTAGAGGGAGCGACACAAGTCCAACACGTATTCCACAAAGCAAAGCTGATGCGTTTTCTGAATATAATCCACAGAAAATTTCTGAATAAAATATAGAATAATTATATTGGGATATGATCTGTTGTTCTCAAAATAACTGTTTCAATTTAGTCATCTCTCAGATATAATTATGTGTCCCACTAATTTTAGTGGAATATATAATTGTATATGAGATGGAACTAGATTAAGAAAAAAAACTTTGAGGACAACAAATTTCAACCCAATTATATTAGCTATTTTTTTTTATATAATAAATTATTCTAAAAAAAAATGATGAAAGAACGGAGTCATTTACATCCAACTGATTGATATTCTAAAGCTAAAACTGGGTAATACATGATGGTGCAATATTGCAGACAGAACATAACCGAAAGTTGATTGCTTCTGTTGTGCGCAACCGAGCTTGCTTTTCTTCTCGGAGAGAGTAAAGTTCATCCCATATTCTAGATTCTAGATTAAAATTATAGGCAAAATAGTAAGTCCCCATCTTTAATTTAATTTTTAGATTTTGGATTTTATCTCATTCATGGGAGCTATAGGTTTGACCTCCAAATTTCTATATTCTAGATTGTACAAATCTATTTTGTAGAATAGTAAGTCTCAATTTGGAACCCAATTTTCTAGATTCTAAATTTTATATTTTTTTTTTACATCAATTTTTGACCACACAACCTTGGGAACCGGAGCTCACTTTATCATTTCCTACTATTCTCATACAAATCCAACCCATTATACATTTACATTTTTTTTTAAATTTTGGACCCCAAATTGCATTGGAGAGTCTCAATTACTAATTATGCTCGTATAAGTGACATCTGACAGTCCAACTTTATTGAACTCAGTAATGAATGGCAATGTCATATTAAAGCATCATTAGTAGTTGGGACTCCCCAATGCAATTTGGGGTCCAAAATTTCAGAAAAAAAGTAAATGTAAAATGGGTTGGATTTGTATGAAAATAGTAGAAAATGATAAAGTGAGCTCCAATCCCAAAGATTGTGTGGTCAAAAATTGATGTGAATTTTTTTTTTGTAAAATCTAGAATCTAGAAAGTTGGACTCTAAATTAGGACTTACTATTCTGCAAAATGGTTTCCTACAATCAATAATCTAGAAATTGAGAGGCCCAACCTATAGCTCCCATAGGTGAGATGAGATCCAAAATCTAAAAATTGGAACTAGAAATGATACTTACTATTCTACAAAATGAGCTCCTATATTTTAAATCTAGAATCTATAATGTGGGATGGACCTTATTAATGATGCTCTTAGAGAGAATCCATGGTACCAGTGTTTTATGTCCTTTGAAGATTCTTATCGCCGTCAGCAGATTCCAACCCAATTATATTAGCTATGTTTTTGTCTTTCTAATAATTATCTATAAAATAGGGCTCTTGACAAAGGCACTACAAAAATAACTCGGGGCTAGTCCAATATTGGTGCGAGTCCAATTAGGAAGAATTTGTAATTAGGCTAGCACAAATTTTACTAGGGTTACCCAACCTCTTCACCTCCCTCCTCCTGCTCCTCCCCCACCCCTCCTCCCCCCCTCCGGCCTCTACTCCTCCCTCCTCTCGCGATTTTTTGCCTCTCTGCATCATTAACCTCGCCATCGACCGGGTTGCCGCCGCTGAGCCACACCTCAAGCACCTTCCCGTCAGCTCCGTCATGAAGGCGATGAAGAAAAAGAAGAAGCAGTGTGCAGGGGGCTGCGCAAGGCAGAGATATGCGCTCGCGGGGGGCTGCGACTACGTCTCGCGCCGACGGCGGGGGGCAGCAGCAACAGCAACAGCGGAGGCGAGCGCGTGCGCCTACACATTGTCGTCGCCCCCGCACGCGCGCCTCCGCCTCCCGCCGCCTCCGCCTCCCGCTCCTCCGCTTCGTCCCCCTTCCGGCCTCCACGCAACCTGTCATGCCCCAGTCCCAAAATACCGAGAGACTAGCCACGTGGCAATGGCCAGCAGCACAACTCCAATGGACAAACCCAAACCCGTTAGAGTGCACT
Source organism: Iris macrosiphon (assembly GCA_036927795.1). Lineage (NCBI taxonomy): Eukaryota > Viridiplantae > Streptophyta > Magnoliopsida > Asparagales > Iridaceae > Iris > Iris macrosiphon. Next base: position 30,565,763 of record JAYESA010000020.1, on the reverse strand, counting down.
TAAGCTGTAACAAATATAAATACAAGTCTACACCAGCTATCACAGTATATAATTCTAATCTCATCCACAGAAAGGAATCACAATATAATATGATAGACCAGTCAAGATAATAGATAAAAAAAGAAATAGTCCATCATCAGGTCCACATAAGTAGTGTCTCGGGGAACAATCCGACACAATAAGAAAAGAGAATAACATCAATACATATGATCATAAGTTCAAGTCCAAGTATGAAATAACACTAAGCATAAATAAATAGATAAGTAACTGAGTACTCAGGAGAAATCCTCTGGCACAACCTCGTCCTCTGGTGCCAGTACTGCTCCAACGTTAGCTCATGTCCCGTAAACCTCGGGGTAATCCTCATCTGCTGTACCTGGGGACATAATCCAGATCCAGGTCCTCAGGGGACATAGCAAGGTAAAAGAAACACTCAAGTCAAATAAAATACAGTAAATAAAAATAGATCCTCAGGACAAGCAATGTAACCAGCTAAGTGAAATGCAAATGAGAGCATCACTAGTACTCAGGTCGAGACCACTACAGGCTCTGTGTAGGGATAGCAGCAAGTAATATCACGACTCCAGTATATGTGCCAAAGATCTAAGACAGAGTCTAAGGCACCTCCAGTAATATAGTATATATATAAATAATCAGCCTATAGCATGTGTGTCTCTCCCCACCCAATGTAACCTCACGTCTCATATCAACAACGTCTCATGTCCATAACACGCAAGATAATGACCTCTAGCCAGTACAACGAGTCATAATGATATCTCTATATATGCAAGTCTCATATCACGAATCATGTAAGCCTATACAGAATCACCATGAATAACTTAAGAAAAGATTATGTTACATTAAATAGTATCAAGTGTCCTACGGTATGACGTACTTAGTAAAGCAAGCACGTAAAAAATGACCATGGAATCAACTCTCTAAATGACGTTACACGACTCCGCGTACGGCATCGACACACGAATCTTGTTCGGACGCTAAGCAATGCTCACAGTCCTAGGTTGAACAGGTACATCACAAGAGTATATATATAGAAAGAACACAAGCAAATATTATAACAAGATTTGTGCAGGATTGGCAATGTACACTTGTCTAGACTCTGAACTCCGTCATGTGCTCCTTTAATAGTAGAATCTCCAAGTACGCCTCTGGATGCTGAAACAAATATCACTATTGCTCTCAGAATACTTGAAATAGCTAGGATTGACTACCAATAAGTCCAATTTAGACACAGGGGCAGAATTAACAGTTTTGGGTCAAAGTGGGGTCCACATGTCAACCACTTCGTATCGAAAAATGTGTTAGAGATAAAGTTCTCCAAATTTAGCAAACTTAGTGTCTACGAGTCCAGAACGATTATATGAACCCAAGGAACGTCCGAACTGGATTCCGATGAGCCGGTCATAAAATCACCCGTCAAATGGAACCGGGGGGCCCGTAAAACCGTGTTTCGTCAACATTCTCAGAATCGAACCAAACTTGGGTCACAAGACCAGCGTAACGCTGCAAATCTGATGGCGCAAGTTTTGTTATGAAACGACAAGCACCCACGAAGTTATGATAAGTGTCAGAATAGACCGATACGGTGCTTTTCGACCGATACGTGTTGATTTCGGTGTGCACGCACATCCAAATCAAGTTTCGCAAAATCTCACACGTCCGTGTTTATGATACGCGCCTTTCGGTGTAATTCGTACATGACGAAGTTACCTCGTTTGGCGGGACGCACCCCGTATCGAAAAAATTTAGTTTTACAAAAATAAGTTTTTGACAGATTTCAACAGTAAATAAATCACAGAATAGGTCGAATTAAAAGAAAGTGTTAGGTAGAATTTTAGCATCGCTTGTCGGAAATAACGGGACTCAAACATGCGTACTTGGAATAGTTTCTGTTCTCAAAACGAAGTTATTTTTTCCTGTTTTGTGTCACGATTTACGATCGACACAGGATACAATAAGCTAAACTAATTAAACAAGGTTCATGGGGGTCATGTAGTCTTCACATAGGAGTCGACGGTTCGCTGTTTGGATTACTGTGCAGAGAGAAACAGGGGTGGAAAGAAGGGTACCTCGCGTGTGCGCTGCTATTCGTGATGTCGGAGCGGCTGTTCTCAGCGGCGTGCGACGACGTTCGTCGGCGGTTGGCGGCGGTGGGCGGTGGACGGCATACTTTTGGAGGTAGGGGATAAAGACCGAGGGTGTCTAGTCTGCTCTGATGTATATATAGGGAGTGAAGGGGGGGTTACTGAATATGGATCGAAGGAGTCGGGGTGCTGTTTCAGGGAGAGGAACTGATGGGTTGGGGGTTACTGTAGCTGTAGGATTTTGGGTTTCGGGTGTGAGTGTGTTTTTGGGTTTAGGGTATGCGTTCGGGTTATCGGGTTTAGTTTATTAATTAATATAATTAACCATATATATATATATATATATATATATATATATATATATATATATATAGCCAATAAAAATATATTTGAACCCCAAATAATTTTCAGAAAAATTCTACAATATTTTAATAATAGTTGTATACCAAAAAAAAATTTCTTCGTAATATTTATAATTAATTACATATACAAAAATATCAATCCATGAATATAGTATTATTCTATTTAACTAAAATAATAAAATTCTCTCCCTTAAACTCAGTAATTACATAATACCAATATTAATAAAATTTAAAATTTAAATCTAAAAATCAGGGGATTTATAATCTACCCAACTTAAAAGAATTGCGTCCTCACAATTAAGAAAACGAAACGTAACCGGTCAGAAAAGGTTTACTCCAGAAGAGATAACGCGGTTGTATGACATTTGTTGAAGCACAACACAAAGGATAAGGGACCATGAACAAGAAAAAATCGAAAGGAAGGGTGAGAGTTTTGTTCAAGCAGAACACGTAGGGAAGCAATAAAAACTTTTTTCTAGGCAATGAGAGATAAGTACATCAAGAGTAAAGGAGTCTGATTAGAGCAAGGATCAACTACAGCTTCTGAAAACTTGGGTACCACTTACATATTACTACTCTAGACCAACAAGTTCATGCTAAAATAATACTAGGTATAGGCTAGGGAATGGAACTAACAGGCACATGCTAAAGTATTACTAGAAATATTCGTTACTATAGCCAGCTATGATAAAACTAAATCTTACTCATATTAGCTACTCCTCGAGTCCGTGCCTTCTCCACTGTCATCGCAAAAGCCTATCCACATTCTTGTGGTGGTGCCCTCTGCTGTTGTTGGACCTGCTAGAAGAGTGTTTTCTGTTATGCTAAGGGTGGCCTCGGCTGATACCCTCCTGGAGCTGGTGGTCTGAATCCTCCAATTCCCGTTTGTGGTGCTCCCAATACTGGATAAGCTAGCCTAGGTGGCTGTTGGACTGGTCTCGGTGCTGGTAAAGCTTGTCGATTTACCATCGGTGCTCCCTCTTGACGCTCAGGGCTATCCCTGGCTGAATGATGGTCTGAACCGCAAAGCAAACATAATTCCAACTTGCGTATGTACTCGCTCGCGTGATAGCCTTACTTGCCACAATATTGATATATAAGCAGTATCGGTAGGGTTGCTCTGGGTGGCTGGTGCATGTGAGGTATCTTTGCATCTCCTCCCTGTTGTGCTCGGTCTGGTGCTAGTGCATGCGGCCACTTCTGGCTGGACTCTCTCCCATTGACGCGCTCCATGCACCGGGCTGCAGCAAGGACGTCCGTGAAAAAATTAGGTGCAACGGAGTCAATCTTTCTATGTAGTTCAACGCTTATTCTATTAAAGAATTTCTCCTCCTTCTCTTCTTCTGTTGGAATCAGTGTAGGGTCGAACAGTTGAATCAAGCATGATGCAAGTCAAGAAATTAATTCGAATTCGATATAGATGTCAAGAACGTGTCAACATGTGGATGAGATCCTATAATTTATTCTATCCTAATTTGCAGGCTTGCTCGGTTCCTTAGTTGAAACCAAAATAATATATTTGTCTGACCTGCATAGGCCACCACAAAAACTATGTCATGCCTCAGTCCCAAAATACCAAGAGACTAGCCACGTGGTAATGGCCAGCAGCACAACTCCAATGGGCATACTCAATTTAATGGACCCGTTAGAGTGCACTTAAGCTGTAACAAATACAAATATAAGTTTACACCAACTATCACAGTATATAATTCTAATTCCATCTACAGAAAGGAATCACAATATAATATGATAGACCAATCAAGATAATAGATAAAAAAAATAGTCCATCATCAAGTCCACATAAGTAGTGTCTCGGGGAACTGTAACACCCCGTTCCGTTCTAGCGGACTGCCGACTCAAACGGCAAAAGTGCAACTGTCCTGACCCGCTTTGCCTCAAATAAGAAGCAAAGGATATCCAGACTTGTCCCTACAGGAATTCAGCTTAGGCTTTCAGAGGCTCGCTTGACATATCGCTCTACCGAGGCGAATCATCGCTAAGGTGGGTGGCTACGGTGAACTTGTCTTTGCTTAGCCAGCACACATAAAATCTGGAATGATACATGCTAGTCGCTAGGTGATCACCCCCTGCATGCTAATAAGAATCCAACGCACCTAGCTAAGGGAATAATCCTAACTTGTATTGCTTATGCTAGAACATGGAAATAAAACATTGCTTTTAAATATGTTCAGACCCTTGCATGCTGCCCTAGAACGTGTACTCAGGAAGTCCCCTAACGATCTCACTCCTCGGCTTACCTTCGGGTCCGAGCTAACGTGAATGTTGTGTTTACACAAACGCATGCTTGTCTGCCTGTTGTTGCCTTGTTTTCATCCAAACCCCGGGAGACTACTACGTAGTCGTTCCGTGCCTGAATGAACCTGCAAGTATCCGGGACCATTTGGTCACCAAGGCATCCCCGAACCAGGGGCATGCATCAAGGCAAGTGAATACTGTACTGTGATCACACCAAGTTTACCTTTGAACGAGAATCATGTTCAAGCTCGTTCATAGCGAAAACTCAAGATTGTACTCGTGTTATTGATTGTATCAGAATGGATATGGATATGGATATAGAATAGAATGTATATGGATATGGAATGGAATGGATATAGAACTGATAACCCTATAGACCTGTATGTCGCGGACAACTTGGTGCACAAGGTTTTGGAGTTTTCGCGGACGGTCGCCAGGGTGCTGGGACCGATCCGATCCGGACGGAACATATGGATTAGTCAATTGGAATTGAGGATGAAGGTGGCATGTGGCGGGGCTCGCTACCCGCGTCGTATAGCATTTTCTATCCCATGACTATAACTCGTCCTTTATGGCTATGCCAGCGACAATTGTCATATAGATAAGTCATCCTCGCTTAGCGGCAATCCGCGTGTGAGTCATTGTATCGCATCCATGAACGACTGAACACCTGAACGATCTTGATAATAACGACTCTCGTGTTTGCATATGCTATGCCTTCTAAATATTTATACATGCCCGTGCTCGAATTTACAATGTTTGCCTTGGACAGGGAAGGTAAAATGGTAAGTTAGTAAGTATCGTCGTGTTTCCTCTCATGTCGCACGGCGCACTGCCACACCTGTTAGGCTATTCAATGTTTGCATGAAACTGACCCTAAGGCAACTAGAAAGACAACTTAATAGTTGGTGCACGGAACATGTATTACGTGTTTGGATTTGTCGAGCGGGCGAGTAGCTTCCCCACCAGTGCATTCAATGTACTGATAATCCACCAGTTTGTATGCAGGGTACGGGAGAACCTCGTTCGGTGCGGATGCCTCCTTCGTGCATGCTAAGGTGTGAAGATCACTCCGAAGCAACGGTGCATCCGGAACAGAAGCACATATAGAAGACATAATGTTGTGAACATCGCCTGATCATCGCCTGTACAATCATTCCACAATTGTAGCCACTTGGCACGCTTTTACTGTTTCAGAGAGAGAGGCTTGAGCGACTTGTAATCTCGGCTATGCGCCGCCTGTAACACATGTTTATATCAATAAAGAGTTGCTTTACTTCAACTTGTGTTTCAATGCTTCCGCTATATTGTCAACTCAGTGAAATTATTACCGATCGCCTATGCGTTCATGACTCCGCTGCAATCGGACAATCTGTGCGACTCTGTGGCTTAGAACTCTTACCGCCAGCCAATGAACCATGGCCTTGCACGGACGTGGCTTGTAATGCCCCGTTCCCCCTATTCGGGGAGCGCGGCCAAGGAATACTTACGACCGTCCGAACGGGACAGATTGAATTAAGATCCTTTCCTCGTTATGGATTGGTTTCTTCGGAATCAGGTCCCATATACAATGGATTGTGCCTCGAGGATGGACTCGGCGGCAGAGTCGAGAGGGGCCTTTCCGTTGCGTTGGTTTCTTGTCCGTTTTCGTGCCGCTTGGATGCTTTCTTGTTGGTTTTATGACTTACGTTTTCTTGAACGGTTTCAATGGATTTCATTGCTTTCGTTCTTAGGATTTCGCATTTCGTATCGAGCCTTGGAGACCGAAGCAGGAGGTATTGATCGTCTGTTGGTGCGTGCAGGTGATCGTGTAGACAACGCGCGAGCGGAGTCTTAGGCGTCTTTCCTTCTTCTTCCTATTCAACAAACTTGTGAGTGGCTCTATTTCGATAAGTACCTTCTTTCCAAGGGCTCCGTTCATAATAAAACTGACTCAGTTGGACCTTCAATCAAAACGATACCATTTAAGTAACAAGTTGGATAACAAGATAAGATAAGAAGTAGGCTTGGAACACCCATTGCTTGTCATACAAACCTTGCATAAATTTATTGATGCATGCATGTTCGTTGGGTGTTTAATGGATCGGTATCTATTGATAGTTCAAAGTGTTCTTCTATAAACTGCTGCATGTTATTTCATATAACTGTTGGTTGATTATGATAGTACAGTAAAGCAGTTTCATGCATGATGTTCTTTAAATGGCTAGTAAGTAAATCTATGAGGTAGAGTCATAGAAATGGTCATGGGAATTCTTGTGCACAAGGGATCCAGGTTCCTGCGAGCGGTACCGGGGCACCGGGCCGTCTCGACCCGGGCGGAATCTACTTTCTTAGTCCTGGGAGCGGGGAATTGTAGCGGGGCTAGCTACCCGCGCTGCAAGCGTCGCCGCCAGCCCAGACTAAACCCATGATGGCTCCTAAACATCAAGAGAAAGATGTTGTGTATATTTAAACTGTGCAGACTAACTATGTCTTCGTGACAGGGAAGGCTATGGTAAGTTGTACAGGTGGTTCAGACGGGACAGGTAAAGTCACCGAACGGTGGCATGGAAAGTTATGTTATTTTGTTCTTGCATACCTGCTAAATGAAATCTGATCTAGGCAAGAATAGAAACCCACCTAAGCAAATAATTGTAGCATACTTATTAGATCATATCTCTTGAGCTTGGTAAAGTTGAGCAGCTAGCCTTCACCAGTACTTTCCGAAGTACTGACCCTCGTTGTAGCAGGTTCCCCGGCGCAAGGCGACGCGGCGAGGAGCTGAAACTCTCTTAGAACTTTTGGGGATCCTTGGCGGTACGTGGCCAAGACTTTTGGAGGCTCGAGCTAGAAGCCTTTCACTCTCTCCAGTTGCTGAATATCGCTAAGGCGATGGTGCTTACTCGCACCCAAGGTGGATTTTGTGTTTTTGAATCTATGTAAAGGGACATAATGTATGGATCGGCTATCTCATTTTGCGTCCAAGTTTGTAAGCCCGTGGGCATTTTATACTTTTGAGTCAAGCAATGTAAAAAGATGTTCATTATGAATAAAAGAGAAACTTTTCTATGCCTCAACATTGTGTTATCTTATATGTCCACTCTGTTGCATTGTACTAAAGAATATCCTTATGCCTAAGGCCTTGTGCACGCGCGCCCTACGCGTGCACGGCATCACGCCCGGGGGACGATTATCGAATAGCCGAAATCGGGGCGTGACATGGCTCACGCTCGTGCGGCATCACACCGGATGGGTCATAAAGCGATCGTTCCGCGAGAGCGCTGGCGCAGTGATTCTCGCCTAGCGGGAACGGCCGATTTAGCCCGCGGGAGATCGGGGCGTGACATATTGGTATCAGAGCCTGGCTTCTACGCCTTTGGACTTCGATTCGATATCTCAGTTTCGAAAGCTCGTTCGTGGGTTACGTGCACGCTCTCTCTCAATGCCTCGATGGGATGTTCCAACAATAAGTCTAAATACTTTCAAAATACATTTTGAATGATATGCTTGCCTGTATGATATTGTGCTGCGAGTGGCCTTTGTGCCAACCTGTGCGAACCCTTGAGAGTATCGCTAGTAGCTTGTCCGATTTTACTAACACTAAGTTTGGTTGAATGCATCTATTCGAGGGACGCCTTGAACTTGTGCACCATCCAAGACTTAAGAAAAGGTGAAACTCGAGTGCTAAGACTTCGCTATCACTAAGCTGGTTGACGTGCTCACGCTAGAAGTGCACTTCGAAAGTGCGCACGATCCAGACTAAGCGATATGCTGATTTCAAATGCTTGTGCAAGTGAATATCCAAATGAAACAAGTACAACGACTTGTATAGGTTTGCCTCAGCCTTGTATCGTTAAATCAAAACTGATTGAAACGTACTGCTTGTCCTTAGTAAGTCTCGAGGACGAGACTTTTTCTAAGTTGGGTAGGATGTAACACCCCGTTCCGTTCTAGCGGACTGCCGACTCAAATGGCAAAAGTGCAACTGTCTCGACCCACTTTGCCTCAAACAAGAAGCAAAGGATATCCAGACTTGTCCCTACAGGAATTCAGCTTAGGCTTTCAGAGGCTCGCTTGACGTATTGCTCTACCGAGGCGAATCATCGCTAAGGTGGGTGGCTACGGTGAACTTGTCTTTGCTTAGCCAGCACACATAAAATTTGGAATGATACATGCTAGTCGCTAGGTGATCACCCCCTGCATGCTAATAAGAATCCAACGCACCTAGCTAAGGGAATAATCCCAACTTGTATTGCTTATGCTAGAACATGGAAATGAAACATTGCTTTTAAATATGTTCAGACCCTCGCATGCTGCCCTAGAACGTGTACTCGGGAAGTCCCCTAACGATCTCACTCCTCGGCTTACCTTCGGGCCCGAGCTAACGTGAATGTTGTGTTTACACAAACGCATGCTTGTCTGCCTGTTGTTGCCTTGTTTTCATCCAAACCCCGGGAGACTACTACGTAGTCGTTCCGTGCCTGAATGAACCTGCAAGTATCCGGGACCATTTGGTCACCAAGGCATCCCCGAACCAGGGGCATGCATCAAGGCAAGTGAATACTGTACTGTGATCACACCAAGTTTACCTTTGAACGAGAATCATGTTCAAGCTCGTTCATAGCGAAAACTCAAGATTGTACTCGTGTTATTGATTGTATCGGAATGGATATGGATATGGATATGGAATGGATATGGATATGGAATGGAATGGATATAGAACTGGATAACCCTATAGACCTGCATGTCGCGGACAACTTGGTGCACAAGGTTTTGGAGGTTTCGCGGACGGTCGCCAGGGCGCTGGGACCGATCCGATCCGGACGGAACATATGGATTAGTCAATTGGAATTGAGGATGAAGATGGCATGTGGCGGGGCTCGCTACCTGCGTCACATAGCATTTTTTATCCCGTGACTATAACTCGTCCTTTATGGCTATGCCAGCGACAATTGTCATATAGATAAGTCATCCTCGCTTAGCGGCAATCCGCGTGCGAGTCATTGCGTCGCATCCATGAACGACTTAACACCTGAACGATCTTGATAATAACGACTCTCGTGTTTGCATATGCTATGCCTCCTAAATATTTATACATGCCCGTGCTCGAATTTACAATGTTTGCCTTGGACAGGGAAGGTAAAATGGTAAGTTGGTAAGTATCGCCGTGTTTCCTCTCATGTCGCACGGCGCACTGCCACACGTGTTAGGCTATTCAATGTTTGCATGAAACTGATCCTAAGGCAAATAGAAAGACAACTTAATAGTTGGTGCACGGAACCTGTATTACGTATTTGGATTTGTCGAGCGGGCGAGTAGCTTCCCCACCAGTGCATTCAATGTACTGATAATCCACCAGTTTGTATGCAGGGTGCGGAAGAACCTCGTTCGGTGCGGATGCCTCCTTCGTGCATGCTAAGGTGTGAAGATCACTCCGAAGCAACGGTGCATCCGGAACAGAAGCACATATAGAAGACATAATGTTGTGAACATCGCCTGAACATCGCCTGTACAATCATTCCACAATTGTAGCCACTTGGCACGCTTTTACTGTTTCAGAGAGAGAGGCTTGAGCAACTTGTAATCTCGGCTATGCGGCGCCTGTAACACATGTTTATATCAATAAAGAGTTGCTTTACTTCAACTTGTGTTTCAATGCTTCCGCTATATTGTCAACTCAGTGAACTTGTTACCGATCGCCTATGCGTTCATGACTCCGCTGCACTCGGACAATCTGTGCGACTCTGTGGCTTAGAACTCTTACCGCCAGCCAATGAACCACGGCCTTGCACGGGCGTGGCTCACGCTCGTGCGGCATCACGCCGGATGGGTCATAAAGCGATCGTTCCGCGGGAGCGCTGGCGCGGTGATTCTCGCCTAGCGGGAACGGCCAATTTAGCCCGCGGGAGATCGGGGCGTGACATGAACAACCCGACACAATAAGAAAAGAGAATAACATCAATACATATAATCACAAGTTCAAGTCCAAGTATGAAATAACACTAAGCATAAATAATTAGATAAGTAACTGAGTACTCAGGAGAAATCCTCTGGCACAACCTCGTCCTCTGGTGCCAGTACTGCCCCAGCGTCAGTTCATGTCCCGTAAACCTCGGGGTAATCCTCCTATGTTGTTCCTGGGGGCATAATCCGGATCCAGGTCCTCAGAGGACATAGCAATGTACAAGAAACACTCAAGCCAAATGAAATACAGTAAATAAAAACAGATCCTCGGGGCAAGGTATGTAACCAGCTAAGTGAAATGCAAATGAGAGCATTACTAGTACTCAGGCTAAGACCACTACAGGCTCATAAGTTTAATTTGAACACAGGGACAAAATTGATAGTTTTGGGTCAAAGCGGGGTCCACAAATGGCCCACTTCGTACCAAAAAATGTGTCAGAGATAAAGTTTTTCAAATTTAGCAAACTTAGTGTCTACGAGTCCAGAACGATGATACAAACCCAACGGAACGTTCAGAACTGGATTTCGATTAGCCGATCAAAAAATTATCTGTCAAGTGGAACCGTGGGGCCCGCGAAACGATATTTCGTCAACGTTCTCAGAATTGAACCAAACTTGGGTCACAAGACCAGCGTAACGCTGTGAATCCGATGGCGCAAGTTTCGTTGCGAAGCGACAAGCACACGCGAAGTTATAACAAGTGTCAGAATAAGCCGATACAATACTTTTTTACGGATACGCGTTGATTCCAGTATACACGCACATCCAAAGCAAGTTTCGTAAAATCACACACGTCCGCGTTTACGATACGCGCCTTTTGGTGCAATTCGCAAACGACGAAGTCGTCTCGTTTGGCGGGACGCACCCCGTATCAAGAAATTTTGATTTTACGAAATCAAATTTTTGACAGATTTTAACAATAAATAAATTACAGAATAGGTCGAAATAAAAAAAAGTGTTTAAAGGGATTAAATTAGGTTATGCGGTCAAGAAGTATATTCAGGTAGAATTTTAGCATCGCGTGTCATTATGGAGATAACGGGACTCAAACACGCGTACTTGGAATAGTTTTTGTTCTCAAAATTAAGTTATTTTTTACTGTTTTGTGTAACGATTTGCGATCGAAACAGGACACGATAAGCTAAACTAATTAAACAGGGGTCATGTAGTCTTCACATAGGAGTCGACGGTTCGCTGTTTGGATTACTGTGCAGGAAGAAACAGGGGTTGGAAGAAGGGTACCTCGCGTGTGCGCTATTATTCGTGATGTCGGAGCGGCTGTTCGCGGCGGCGTGCAGCGGCGTTCGTCGGCGGTTGCCGGCGGTCGACGGTGGGGGGCGTGCTTATGGAGGTAGGGGATGAAGACTGAGGGGGTTTGGTCTGCTCCGATGTTTATATAGGGAGTGAAGGGGGGGTTATTGAATAGGGATCGAAGGAGTCAAGGTGCGGTTTCAGGGAGAGGAACTGATGGGTTGGGGTTACTGTAGCTGTAGGATTTTGGGTTTCGGGTGTGAGTGTGTTTTTGGGTTTAGGGTATGGGGGGTTTACACAACCCCGCCCTCGTGTCACCTTGCGTAGTCTTCCCCTCTGGACAGTCAAAATTTTGACAGTCCTACCAATTGGTATAATTTTGACAGTCCTAAAAAATTAACATATTTTTTTAGGACAGTAAAAATTTTGAAAGTCCTTCCAATTGTTAGGACTGTCAATATTTTGACAGTCCTTCCAATTGGTAGGACTGTCAAAATTTTGACAGTCCTGATTATAAAAAAAATCAATGGGAAGTGGACAGCCCGGTGAGTAATTTTTGGGAGTTGCAAACTTGTAATTATCAATGGTAAAAATTTGGGCTGTCGTAAGTCTTTTTTTTAGTACCTTTATCAAGAGCCTAAAATAGTTACAACACAAGTGCATATTAGTAATAATATATATATATATATATATATATATATATATATATATATATATATAAGAGGGTTATGCTAGGATTACAATCAAATGCCTATAATCCTCTTACAACCATCACGTGACGGCCGTCTATTAGAGGAGGGGGGAGAGGTGGAACTCAGTGGCTGTCCGGGTGGTCGCCACGTGGCCGAAATACTACGTGGCGGTCGTTTATTGGGAGAGAGATGGGATCGAGGGTGGCCCATATAGCAGGGGATGAGAGGGTTGTAAGCATTTGGTAGTAAACTTAGCATTATTGATTAAAAAGGTAAGGTTGGCAGGGTACCGATACCGCCCGGCCCATTATGAATTAGCGGGGCAAACATGAACTCGAGACAAGCACTGGATTGAAACAACCATTCCCCAAATCGACTTCAGACAATTACATGAATTCGAGTTCACTTTTGCAATCACATGTAGGGGTGTGCAGATTTCGATTTTGGGCCCGAAACCGACCGGAACCGACCCGAATTAACAATTCGGTTCGGTTTTGAAACTATCGGGTCGGATTTCGGTTTTAAGTTTACAATAAAATGGTTTTTCGGTTCGGGTTACGGTTTCGTGTTTCGGTTTTCAACCCGAACCGAAAACCGAATCCAATATATGTGTTTTTACATGTATACCCCTCACTTCAATTATATAACAAAAAAAAATCTCATATTTCTCTCTCCTCACAATTTTTTCACCGGCTCCTCACAAAAACCTAGCCCTAATCGGAGAGGAGGGCCTCTTCTTCACCAACTCCTCTTCTTCCTCCTCACCGCCCTCTCTCCAGCCTCCCCACTCCCCCTCCAACTCCCCTCCTCCTCTCCGGCCTCGGACTCCGCCTCCGCAGACCATCGGCATCGTCCGCTCCAGCCTCGAGTCCTCCCTCCGGCGGTCGGTTTCTAAACTACACGGATCCAGCGAGAACAACCCCGCCTCGAGTCCTCCCTCCGGCGGTTCGCTCTCCACCGCGCGGATCCAGTGCCGCCCTCTCCCTTCTCGAGTTAGCAGACCATCGACGGATCTCCACTGCACCCTGGGCCGAGGCGGTCGGCGAGAACTCGAGGCGGTCGACGAACCAGAGCTTCGGTTGCCTTGCCGATCTAATCAATCTCGACTACGACGAGTTCGAGCCACTCCGGTGAGTCACCTGGCCTTTCTTCTTCCTCTCTAATTTTCCTGTTGGAGAGAATCTGAGAGTGGTTTTTGTGTTTCAAACCCTGAACATTTGGTTTTCTGTGATTTGTTCCACGTGTTATGTCTTTTGTGCATAGTATAAGGGTTTAAATGAAAACATGATGTAATTACTTTTTGCGGGTCTGGTAAGCCCGGGCTAGGTTGGATTTTTTTAATTGGGCCTAGGATTTAATGAATCTTTCTGGCATGCATGCAAACCGAACCGACCGAAAACCGAACCGTTCTAAATCGGTTCGGTTGTATTCAATTTTTTTGTCAACGGTTCGGTTTTCGGTTTCTAAAATTACGGGATCGGTTTTTATCGGTTTTTTTATATACGGTTCGGTTCAGACCGAACCGAACCAATGCTCACCCCTAATCACATGGAAGCAAATGCTCCATTTTTGGGGGAAAAGTACTTGGGACAATAAATTAGTAGGGACGCTACCAAAAGCGACAAGGACAATTACACATATTCTAGTTCACATTTGCAATCACATGGAAGCAAATGCTACATTTTTGGGGGAAAAGTACTTGCGACAATAAATTAGTAGGGACGCTACCAAAAGCAACAAGAACGATTAGAAGTGGGACACTTCAAATATATTTTTTAAATTATTAAAAATTGAAACATCCACAGTAAAAGATATTTTAAGTACTATATTTTAATTTTAGTCAAATTTTGTACCACTTGAACATTGCAGTGGATATTTATGCGTACTTAAAAATTACTAATAAAACTACGAGACACTCCAAATTTGGAATATGTTTTATCTCCTCTATATTAATTGATGGGCTCCACCAAAAGTAACCAAACAAAAAAAGAAAAATAAAGAAAAGATTAAAAATATTACCAAATAGGAAAAAAAATAAAGAGGAAAAAGATGAAGGGAAAAAAAGAGATTAGTAAATTACTATTTTTGGAGTGTCCCCATGATATTGGCACACAATGATACACTCCAAATTAATCTCCTATTTTTCTCTTCTTCTTTTTTATTTGTTTGTTACTTTTGTGGGTCCAGCAATTAATATAGAGGAGCTAGCACACGGTCCAAATCTGAAGTGTCTCGTAGCTTTCTAGCAATTTTCAAGTATACACAAGTGTCAACTGCTGCATTCAAGTGCTACAAAATTTGACTAAAGTCAAAATGTAACACTTGAAACATCTCTCATTGTGGATGCTCTTACATGTTTGAAAATGACTAAAAAATAAGTTATCCAAAACGTATGTATATCATCCACTAAATAAAAAATTAAATTTTTTTCTAACCGTGTATATACCTCCTCAAGTATTCAAAAATTAAAATAAAAATTCTAAATCATTTTAACTATCTTAACATATAATAAATTTTAAAATATATTAAATATGTAAACTAAGTATATGATATTATCTAAATAAATATATATCCAAAATTTAAAAAATATAATTATAATAAATTTAAATTCAAATATATTTAAATTATATATAAATTATTTTAGATTAATTTAAATTTTTATTTAATTTTTTATAATATTATAGATTTTTTTTTTATACGTGTAATGTACATAAAAGTAGCTAATCATTTTTAAGTTGTAAAGATGTTATCGAATATTACACCATTTGTTAGAGAGCTTCGTAAAACACTCAAATTTATATTCCCTCTTCATTTTTTTCTCCCACACAACTTCATATTTCAAATATGTAAATTAAAAGAAAACTTTTGAATAAGCTGATTCTCACATATATCTTTGAAAGTTTTTTAATTTTTCTTTTCGTTGGAGTCTTCTAATGATACAAGTGTCAAAACTTCTATGCATATATCTTGTAGAAAATGTCTGATACAACTATAAAAATGAAAATAGTTAAACTTATACCATTTTTCTAATACAAAATTATTATTTTTTTTTTTCGACATAATTTACGGGATCCGACGTAACGTTCGAAATTTTTGTGCATATTGTATTGCATATCTTTAGGCCCACTGTCCTCCAACTTCCACCATTTATAAATAAAATAAATAATACGCTCTCGTGGCTCGATTCACTGACCCTCTACCACCCAGTCGGAATCTTATATCTCTTCTCGGTAACCACAAGAGTCACTTAAGTTCAATATTTTTTTATTTTAATTTTTAATACAACATTGTTTGGAGAAACAGTAATAGTAATACATTATATAACTCAGTTCTATTATATACTTGATACCTAAATAAAAGTATGCAAGTGCATTGAAATAGACTCTGCAACATAAAAATTAATGAACCATCAACTCGTATAGCAATACTTTCAATGAATCCAACACAACCTAGTAAGATTGATTTGGAATTGCGTATCATGGTTGTATCCATTTTTTATTATTGAACATTTTTGACTTACCTTCTACTTTATTTATTATATTTAAGGGTACACTTTATAATTTTTTCATAATATACATATCCTTTCACTTTTGACATAATTCGTCTAGAAAAGACGGTCAACCCAAAAAATTAAAATATTTTGACGAAAATGTCCTTGCATTGTTTTCTAGCTCTTTCCTCTCAACCCCCCTCCTCCCTCCTCCCCCTTCTCTACCGCAGCTCGCCCCGCTCCCCCCCACCTCTCCGCCACCCCACACCCCCCACCCCCACCCGCTCCCATACTCCCCCCCCCCCCCCGCCGCAGCAGAAGCAGCAGCAGGTGAGCGGCGGGGCGGGCGGTTGCTGCTGCTACTGGGGCAGGGAAGGGGGAGCGGGAGTGGAGAGGGGGAGCGGGAGTGGAGAGGGGGGCGAGGAGAGAGGGGAGCGGGAGGGGGGAGGGGGGAGCGGCGCGGCACGTCCTGATCTCCCGCAGGCAATCGGCCGTCCCCGCTAGGCACGAATCACCGCGCTCTGCGCTCCCGCGGGACGATCGCTTGACCCATCTGGACGTGATGCCGCACGAGCGTAAGCCGAGCCCGTGCAAGGCCATGATTCGAACATGCGGTAAGAGGTCTAAGCCACAGATTCGCACAGATTGTCCGAGTGCAGCGGAATAATAAACGCATAGACGATTGGTAACAAGTTCACACAGAGTCGTCAATAACAGAAGCATTGAATAACACAAGTATAGAAATAAAATAAGCTCTGTCACGCCCCAGTCCCAAAATACCGAGGGACCAGACACGTGGCAATGGCCAGCAGCACGCACCGATGGACAAACCCAATTTAATGGATCCATCAGGGCATACTTAAGCTGTAAAATCAAGTCTACGACATCATGGCACAACTAATCTCATCCACACAAGATATAAAATATGATCCACAGAATAAATAAGAAATGTAAATCATCAGCTAGTCTCAACAAAGTACTTCGGAGAAACAACCCGATAAATATCTAGTACAATGGTTCAACAGACCAGAATATAAAAGACTGAAATAAATAAATAAATACTGAGCATGAAACATGGATGCTCAGGCAAAGTCTTCAGCTAACACCTCGTCCTCGGGTGTCGGTCCAGCTCCTGCTCCGGTCCCGTATATCTCGGGATAAACCTCGCCTGCAAAATCTGGGGGAAAATCCGGATCCAGGTCCTCAGGGGACATAGCAAGGTACAAGAAAGCTCATGCCAATAAATAAATAAGCAGTGCAGCAATAATAATAAATAAAGCAATAGGGTAAATATGTAACCATTTAAGTGCAATGCAAGTGTAAAACCCCCTTTCTAGAAAATCGTATATACCCTTTTATTTGTTAATTATTAATTAAATTATAGTAATTAGGTCCAAATAGGAGAAATAGATTTTTAATAATTTTTATGTTAGGTGTTCGGGCACTTAGATGACTTATGGGACCATCAGGAATTTTTCGGAATTTATTTCATTTAGGAGACCCCTTGAGCTGTTGCTAGCCTAATGATGTGCAATACCCTAATCTATAAATTTTCTTATAAATATATATATAATATATATGTATATACAAATATATATATATATATGTATATGTATATATATTTTATAAAAGAAAAGAAAAGAAAGCAAAGGTATTAATAGAAATTAAACTAACTAATATTATAATAATAACAATAATAACAATAATAACAACTAATAACTTAATTTTCTTTAGCACTCCAGCCGATTCCTGCTGATTAGTCCTTTAGCAAACTTGCCGCCCACTTGAAGTCCTATAGCAAACTTAGCACATTAATTTAGCCTTTCCTCCTTTAGCGGCCCAGGGAAGTCCGCCCACTTCACCCGCGATCTCCCCTCAGCCCTCTCTCTCTCTCCTAATTTTATATATATATATATATATATATATATATATATATATATATATATATATATATATATTAGCTCCCAAAAATCCTAACCTAAAACTCCAGACTTCCTCTTCCCATCTAGAGCCGTCACCACAGCCAAAGAAGCCCCACCAAGCCATCCAACCATCCCGTCGACGCCGACATCGCGAACTGCAGTTTCCCACTCGAGGCACCTTCGCTCCGGCGTGATTTTCCGTCGACTCGCTCATTCAAACGCTGTTCCGTTTTCATAGGTATGATCACCCCTTAACCCTCTCCAATACTTGTTTTATAGTCAACCTCGGATAACGTGTGTCCCTAGGTGAAAAACAGCGCCCAAGTTGGCCCGGACTTACCCAATTCTGCAATCGCAGAAACTTGCGATGACCACCCATATTGTCGAGTTCGTATCTCCCACCACAGAGATCCGAATTCGATGATTCTTTTTGATACCTATAGATTTCATGACCTAGTTTATTTTCTGTATAATAACTTTGTGCTATTAGTCGCTGTGGACAGAAATATATTCGTCACAAAACTGCGCGCACCCACTTTTTCCAGATTTCCAAAAGTTGGAGATCGGAGCGCGCTCCGCCAAACGGGACCGCCCCACCGTGTGCCAAGTGTACCGAATGGTGCACGCAGCATAACGGGACACATAAAAATTCGTGGGGACTGATTCGGACGCGTGTGAGCGCCGAAATCAGACCGTATCCGCGGACACATTTCGTGTCGCCACTTTTATGGAACTCGCGAGTATTTTGTGCACGCTTGTCAGATTGCGACGAAACTTGCGCCACCTGACTCGTGGTAACACGCTGGTCCTGTGACCCAATTTTCACGCATTTCTGAGACGGTTGACCAGATCGCCAATTGGCGGACCCCATAGTTGACTTTTTGGACCAAATTATGTTCGGCTCATCGGAATCCAAATTTGGACATACCGTTGGGATCGTATTGACATTTAGAGTTGTTTGACCCATAGTTTGTCCCATTTAGAGACTGTTACCCTCGGTACGCTTTTCGGTGCAAAGTGGGCCCACCTATGGAACCCGCTTTGGCCCGGAATTGACCTTTTTGCCCCTGTGTCCAAATTGGACGTAAGGACAGGCATTTCCAGCTATTTGACATCTTCTGAGACTGTTGGTGATATTTATTACAGCTTTCGGAGTAGTACCTACCGGATCCACCGATACCAGGACGATAGTTGATATTCAAACATCAGGCAAGTGTACCTTGCCAAACTCTGCAGCTTAGTTATTTATTTTCCTTGCTTTATATATAGTGATGTGCATGCTCAACCTAGGGCCGTGTGACGTACTTAGCGTCCGATTATCAGTCGGGTGCCGACACTGTACGCAGTGTTGGGTACGGTCATCTAGAGATGGACATTCGTGACACTTTATATTCTCGTACTTGTCTCATCAAGTACCCTATGACCCAGGACACTTGACACTATTCATGAGACAGGATTTTCCCGAGATATTCGTGGTGATTCTGTATAGGATACAGGACTTGACATAGATTTTATATTCTATATACATTATGACTTGTTGCATTTAGCTATGATCGCGCTTGACATGGACATGAGACGTTATGGACATGATATGCGTGGTTACATTGGGTGGGGAGAGACACACAGGCTACAGGCTGGTTATATATATATAAAACATAGTAAACACATAGTAAACACATAGTTATTGCTGCTACCGGCTCCCAGACACAGAGCTTGTAGTGGTCTCAGCCTGAGTATTCGTGATGCTCTCACTTGCATTTCACTTAGATGGTTACATATTTACCCCATTGTTTTATTTAGTTATTTATTTGCTGCACTGCTTATTTATTTATTGGCATGAGCTTTCTTGTACCTTGCTATGTCCCCTGAGGACCTGGATCCGGATTTTGTCCCCAGATTTTGCAGACGAGGTTTATCACGAGGTTTACGGGACCGGAGCAGGAGCTGATCCAGGAGCTGTACCACCATCCGAGGACGAGATCTTAGCTGAAGATTTCTCTTGAGCATCCATGTTCATGCTCAGTTTTTATTATTTATTTCAGTCATTTACTTTCTGGTCTGTTGAACCATTGTACTAGATATTTATCGGGTTGTTCTCCGGAGTACTTTGTGAGACTTGCTGATGATTTACATTCCTTATTTATTCTGTGGATCATATTTTATATCTTGTGTGGATGAGATTAGTTGTGCCATGATTGTCGTAGACTTGTTTTACAGCTTAAGTATGCCCTGATGGATCCATTATATTGAGTTGGTCCGTCGGTGCGTACTGCTGGCCATTGCCACGTGTCTAGTCCCACGGTATTTTGTGACTGGGGCGTGACATGATTTTTGTGGAGGCCCATGCAGGTCAACGACTAAATAGTTCGGTTTCAACTTAGGGACCGGACCAGCCTGCACCTAGGACTAGAGTATAGGATCTCATCCACAATTAACTATGATTCATCTTCCTCCTATATGTTCTATTTTGAACAATTGCATCCTGCTTGATTCCTGTACTCCCCTAATAGTTCTTTAAGTATAGCCTTCTCCTAGAATATAGAAGTTTCTGTTGATAGATGATAATTAGAGTAGCACCTATTTAGAATACAACGAGATATAGACACACCTCTAAGTTTAGAATATCTAGTGAACCTAGAATTTCTTATCTTTAGATTGGCATACCATTACCCTTGATGTATTAAGAAGACTTGAGAGTAGTATAGACACTACTAGAATTAGTTAGAAGGTTACCATAATGGTTGCCCCTAGCATTGAGGAACCCATAGAAAACCAAAACTTAACATTAGGACTGAGCCTAACCTTCATAGTTAGATGATATTGGAACTATAAAACTTATATCATTGTCTTGTTATTAGTAGACAGTACCTAGGAAGCCTAGAGGAAGGTAATCAACACTTCACCCTTGATCATACCCCGAACATGGCAACTAGCATGCCACCCCCTTAGAGAACCATGATGCCATCTAGAGCCCTCTATCTTTATTTTATAGATTGTTTCCCTGCGACCATAGCGCTCGCTATTTTGCGACGGCTAATTACGTTTCTTCTCTTCATCTTTCAACTCGTGCCATCTGACACTTCGGATAGTAGGCCAAGTAAATTTATTCTTTGTTAAGGGCTCATAGTTTGCTAGGATTATAGTTGTAGCCTTGAGTGTGAATTTTTTTTTTTGCTTGGTAGTTAAAACTTGATAAGTTTAAGTTGTTTTGTAGATTGTGACCAATGATTAACCCTTAGTTTTTAAATCGTATAATTTGTACCCTCACCTCGATACAAGTTAGACCCTTCCTCCTTAACGGCCAGTAACTCTTCTATCTTTACCATTGACACTTGCTTATAAGTGCTATGACTAAGACTTAGAATGACCATTACCTACATAAAAAGGATACCCTAATCAATACCAAGATTTTTCCTCATATACCCTAATAAAGAGTTCTGTTTTATTTACATGTGCAAGATTATTGTGTAGGACCCTCTTAAGACTGTCACCATATTAGTTTAATTCTTATAAGTTGGGTAGTATACCTCACCACCTAGTATCATATAGCCCTTGTGATCCATTGATGAAGTGTAACTGAATGGCATTAATTGTATGATAACATAAGATGATAGTGTTTATTCAGACTATAGAACTTAGAGGCTCATACCCCTACTTTGTCGACTATCGACTTAGACAAGGAATTAATATGATAACTGTAGAGATTGTAGAGTCTTTTGTTGCTTATGTTGTTTTGTTTTTGCAACTTGAATTATTTGTGCCTTCTCTCATCATAATCCAGCGTTATATTTTCTGTGCTACCTTGATTTATGCTGCTATTATAGCCTAGTTTTTGCAAGCTTATTCTTTATCAAGCTTGTTCACTACATATGTATTAGTGGGCGCCCACAATAATACATTTCAGAATCAGTGTATGAAGGTCTAGCTAACCTTAGTGCGCTCGATTCGCCCTTCGTAATGTTACTTTACGTGGATTGAGATATGTAGTGATTAGTAGACAATTATACTTGCCCTAGACATGTCTGATATCTCGTATCGATTACATAACTGTACTAATACGAGCAGGCAAACAAAGGATTACCAAAATAGGATTTCAATCCACAACTGCTTTGACAATTTCCAATTGAATTCTTTAAACGCCTTGATCCCAATACTTCTACTCTATTACGCTGCCCTCGAACTCTTTTTATTGATCTTCGTCTTCCCCTATTTCGGAAAGACGAAACCTCGTGCTTGGTATAAGTTTAATACACAGAGAGTGCTAGATATACCACGTAGGCCGATCACATACTTGAGGATTATTCTTTTGTAATTAAGGACATATCATATGTGATATGATCGGCGTTGAAGTTTCGAGGATTGAACGACATGAGTAAATAAATTAAGGGATATTTTCTTAAGATATATAGCCTTAGGTGATAGGTGGATAAATTACAAGTTGGGTAGTAGTGCATTGTCAACTCGGGAGGAATTTCTTTTAGATTATGATCGAGTAAGACTAGATTGGGAGAGGTTCAAGTCATTGTAATTTTTAGAAATTAGAAGGATGACTAAGATGATGAGGATCAATGAATTGGTATTGAGGACCTAATATTTATACCTTAAGTGCATGAGTTAAATTTTTGAACAATGAAGGTAGAATCACCAATTTGAATTTAGAGGATAAATATAGAATTTCAGACTTGAATATTGGTGGACTGCATTTAAATTATTTTTTAATTTGGTGAATTGAATTAAGGATTAAAATTTTGGTTGGACGACCTATTTGAAATAATGAGGATGTGAATGAAATTTAAAGAGTTGAGGCATACAAAATTTTATAAGTGAAAATGGGAATATATTGGACTCAAACCACTTCTAAAGGAGCATTTATGTGTCCACACCATTGGACATGACACATGAAGAAACCTATTTTTCGCTCATATGGATTTTTCCATAATTTTTTTTTCCTTCAGGATGTGCGACGTGCAACATCGCCCACCCCTTTAAATCTAGCCTTGCATTTTAAACCATGCAAATCTTATACCATCATTGCATTCTATCGTGGCTTAATCTTAATTTCGAGGACGAAATTTTTATAAGTTGGGTAGAATGTAAAATCCCCTTTCTAGAAAATCGTATATACCCTTTTATTTGTTAATTATTAATTAAATTGTAGTAATTAGGTCCAAATAGGAGAAATAGATTTTTAATAATTTTTATGTTAGGTGTTCGGGCACTTAGATGACTTATGGGACCATCAGGAATTTTTCGAAATTTATTTCATGTAGGAGACCCCTTGAGCTGTTGCTAGCCTAATGATGTGCAATACCCTAATCTATGAATTTTCTTATAAATATATATATAATATATATGTATATACAAATATATATATATATATATATATATGTATATATATTTTATAAAAGAAAAGAAAAGAAAGCAAAGGTATTAATAGAAATTAAACTAACTAATATTATAATAATAACAATAATAACAACTAATAACTTAATTTTCTTTAGCACTCCAGCCAATTCCTGCTGATTAGTCCTTTAGCAAACTTGCCGCCCACTTGAAGTCCTATAGCAAACTTAGCACATTAATTTAGCCTTTCCTCCTTTAGCGGCCCAGGGAAGTCCGCCCACTTCACCCGCGATCTCCCCTCAGCCCTCTCTCTCTCTCCTATATATATATATATATATATATATATATATATATATATATATATATATATATATATATATATATATATTAGCTCCCAAAAATCCTAACCTAAAACTCCAGACTTCCTCTTCCCATCTAGAGCCGTCACCACAGCCAGAGAAGCCCCACCAAGCCATCCAACCATCCCGTCGACGCCGACATCGCGAACTGCAGTTTCCCACTCGAGGCACCTTCGCTCCGGCGTGATTTTCCGCCGACTCGCTCATCCAAACGCTGTTCCGTTTTCATAGGTATGATCACCCCTTAACCCTCTCCAATACTTATTTTATAGTCAACCTCGGATAACGTGTGCCCCTAGGTGAAAAACAGCGCCCAAGTTGGCCCGGACTTACCCAATTCTGCAATCGCAGAAACTTGCGATGACCACCCATATTGTCGAGTTCGTATCTCCCACCACAGAGATCCGAATTCGATGATTCTTTTTGATACCTATAGATTTCATGACCTAGTTTATTTTCTGTATAATAACTTTGTGCTATTAGTCGCTGTGGACAGAAATATATTCGTCACAAAACTGCGCGCACCCACTTTTTCCAGATTTCCAAAAGTTGGAGATCGGAGCGCGCCCCGCCAAACGGGACCGCCCCACCGTGTGCCAAGTGTACCGAATGGTGCACGCAGCATAACGGGACACATGGAAATTCGTGGAGACTGATTCGGACGCGTGTGAGCGCCGGAATCAGACCGTATCCGCGGACACATTTCGTGTCGCCACTTTTGTGGAACTCGCGAGTATTTTGTGCACGCTTGTCAGATTGCGACGAAACTTGCGCCACTGGACTCGTGGTAACACGCTGGTCCTGTGACCCAATTTTCACGCATTTCTGAGACGGTTGACCAGATCGCCAATTGGCGGACCCCATAGTTGACTTTTTGGACCAAATTATGTTTGGCTCATCGGAATCCAAATTTGGACATACCGTTGGGATCGTATTGACATTTAGAGTTATTTGACCCATAGTTTGTCCCATTTAGAGACTGTTACCCTCGGTACGCTTTTCGGTGCAAAGTGGGCCCACCTATGGAACCCGCTTTGGCCCGGAATTGACCTTTTTGCCCCTGTGTCCAAATTGGACGTAAGGACAGACATTTCCAGCTATTTGACATCTTCTGAGACTGTTGGTGATATTTATTACAGCTTTCGGAGTAGTACCTACCGGATCCACCGATACCAGGACGACAGTTGATATTCAAACATCAGGCAAGTGTACCTTGTCAAACTCTGCAGCTTAGTTATTTATTTTCCTTGCTTTATATATAGTGATGTGCATGCTCAACCTAGGGCCGTGTGACGTACTTAGCGTCCGATTATCAGTCGGGTGCTGACACTGTACGCAGTGTTGGGTACGGTCATCTAGAGATGGACATTCGTGACACTTTATATTCTCGTACTTGTCTCATCAAGTACCCTATGACCCAGGACACTTGACACTATTCATGAGACAGGATTTTTCCGAGATATTCGTGGTGATTCTGTATAGGATACAGGACTTGACATAGATTTTATATTCTATATACATTATGACTTGTTGCATTTAGCTATGATCGCGCTTGACATGGACATGAGACGTTATGGACATGATATGCGTGGTTACATTGGGTGGGGAGAGACACACAGGCTACAGGCTGGTTATATATATATAAAATATAGTAAACACATAGTAAACACATAGTTATTGCTGCTACCGGCTCCCAGACACAGAGCTTGAAGTGGTCTCAGCCTGAGTATTCGTGATGCTCTCACTTGCATTTCACTTAGATGGTTACATATTTACCCCATTGTTTCATTTAGTTATTTATTTGCTGCATTGCTTATTTATTTATTGGAATGAGCTTTCTTGTACCTTGCTATGTCCCCTGAGGACCTGGATCCGGATTTTGTCCCCAGATTTTGCAGACGAGGTTTATCACGAGGTTTACGGGACCGGAGCAGGAGCTGATCCAGGAGCTGTACCACCATCCGAGGACGAGGTCTTAGCTGAAGATTTCTCTTGAGCATCCATGTTCATGCTCAGTTTTTATTATTTATTTCAGTTATTTACTTTCTGGTCTGTTGAACCATTGTACTAGATATTTATCGGGTTGTTCCCCGAAGTACTTTGTGAGACTTGCTGATGATTTACATTCCTTATTTATTCTGTGGATCATATTTTATATCTTGTGTGGATGAGATTAGTTGTGCCATGATTGTCGTAGACTTGTTTTACAGCTTAAGTATGCCCTGATGGATCCATTATATTGAGTTGGTCCGTCGGTGCGTACTGCTGGCCATTGCCACGTGTCTAGTCCCACGGTATTTTGGGACTGGGGCGTGACAGCAAGTGAGAGCATCACTAGTCTCAGGCTGAGCCACTACAAGCTTTGTGTCGGGGAGCCGGTAGCGGTAATAACCGGTAATGTGTCTAGCTCTGCTCCGAGAGTCTACGACCTCACAATAGTAGAAGATATATATATAAACAGCCTGTAGCCTGTGTGTCTCTCCCCACCCAATGAAATCACACGTCTCATGTCCATGACACGCAAGATCAAAACTAATGCAGCAAGTCATAATAAGGTCAAAGAATATAATGTCCATGTCCAGTATCCTATACAGAATCACCACGAATATCTCGGGAAGATCCTGTCTCATGAATGGTGTCAAGTGTCCTGGGTCAAAGTGTACTTGGTAAGACCAGTACGAGAATATATAGTGTCACGAATGTCCATCTCTAGGTGACCGTACCCAACACCGCGTACAGTGTCGGCACCCGACTAATAATCGGACGCTAAGTACGTCACACGGTCCTAGGTTAAGCATGCACAGCAAAATAATGAAACAAGAAAAATATGTAACAATACTGCAGAGTTTGGCAAGGTACACTTGCCTGATGTCCGAATACCAACAATAGTCCCGGTATCAGTGAATCCTGCGGGTACTACTCCAAAAGCTGTAATAAACATCACCAACCGTCTCAAAAGATGTCAAATAGCTAGAAATGCCTGTCCTTACGTCCAATTTGGACACAGGGGCAAAAAGGTTATTTCCGGGCCAAAGCGGGCTCCACATGTGGGCCACTTTGTACCGAAAAGCGTGTCAGGGTCAAAGGTCTCCAAATTAGTCAAACTCAGTTTTTACAAGTCAGGAACGCTGATACGAACCCAACGGAACTTCCAAAATTGGATTCCGATGAGCCGATCACAAAATCGCCCGTCAAGTGGAACTTGTGGGGCCCACGATACGCGATTTTATCAACGTTCTCAGAATCGAACCAAACTTGGGTCACAGGACCAGCGTATCGCTACGAGTCCGATGGCGCAAGTTTTGTCTCGATCCGATGTGTGTACACAAAGTTGCAGCATATTCCAGAAAAGTCGAATATGGGGTGTCGTCGGCGGATACGCGTTGATTCCGGTGTGCACGCACATCCGAATCGACTTCTGCGAAATTCCACACGACCGTATCAACGACGCGCACGTTTCGGTAAAGACCGCGTGCGACCAAGTCATCCCGTTTGGCGGGGCGTACTCAGTTCCGGGGTGAAACAGGGCATTATTTTTCCTGTTTTTGGATCGCGGTGTACGATCACCACAGGACGCGATACACCGAGCGAGTTGCACGGGCACCGAGAGGGTCACACAGTCTACACATAGCAACTGATGGAATTAAAAATAGAGTTGCGAGTTGGAAGAAATCGGTACCTGAACAGGGCTCCGTGAATCTGTGTTTTCACGCGTCCGAGCGTCACTATGTGTCCTGGTCGTGTCCTCGCGCGTCAGGTTGCTGTGTCCAGACCTAGGGTTCAGGAGTCCGTCGATGAACCGGCGGAGAGGGGCTGCTCTGGTCGGCGAGGGGTGGCTCGCCAGGCGGAGCAGAGTCGTTCGTCGGCCTGAGCGGAGGGGAACGTCGGCCGGTCGTGGTGCAGGGTCGGCCTGGAGGAGGTTGCACAGCCGACTGTGCTTGGGTCGCTGCACCGAGGGTCGGGGCTTGCGCTGGCCGGAGCGGGGCTCGGTCAGTCGACGGTTAGCGCTGCGTCGGCGGAGCAGAGTCGTGCGGCGGAGATACTGAGGGGGAACTCGGGGTCCGACTCAGTGGGTGTGTGTGAGGGAAGAAAGAGGGAGGCGTCGATGGGTTGTCTAGGGTTTCGGCAATAACGGGTTGGGGAGGATGACGGCGCGGCGGCTAGGTTTTCCCAAGGGCTGGGCACGGATGTCGAGGCAATAATATAAAGGCTGAGCACAGTACATCCGGCGGAGGCTAGGGTTCCAATTGGGTTTCGGGTTTGGCTCGGATCCGACCCAATAAGCTGGGTTTGTTTCGGATTAATAAGCTAATAGTTTTTACGGCTTAAAACGCCACTCCGGAGTCCAATAAATTCACCAAAAAATACCCCGCGTCCGATTTTCCATTTTACACCGTAAAATCTTATTTTCATCATATTTTAACACCAATAAACTGTATTTAAAAAATCCTTAACTCCTAATTACCTTTGTTTGTCTTCCAGAAAAATACCAAAAAAATACCCAAAAAATGGGGAAAATATATTAAATTTTTTTTCTGAAAAATAGGGTGTTTACAATCTTCCCTCCTTAAAAGGATTGCGTCCTCGCAATCAAAGAATAAGCTACTAAAGGAAAAATTATGGAAATACAAGGTTGCTTAGTTTACAACTGCCTCCTCGAACAAGTGGGGGTAACGCTGGCGCATACTATCTTCTCGTTCCCAGATCGATTCTCCAGGAGAATAATGTTTCCATGCTACATGAACCAGTCTGATTGTCTGTCCCCGCAATGTCTTCTCGCTGACGTCGAGGATGCCAACTGGTTGTTCTTCATATCTCAAGCTTGGGCCTACTGCGATCTCTGAATGATCGACTACGTGACTTGGGTCGGTCACGTACCTTCGCAGCTGTGAGACGTGGAATACGTCATGCACTCCCTCTAAGGATAGAGGTAATGCAAGACGATAAATCACCTCACCAACGCGCTCTAGAATGTCAAATGGCCCAATATACCTTGGGCTCAACTTGCCTCTGCTCCCGAATCTGATAGTACCACGAGTGGGCGAAATCCTCAAGAACACGTGCTCTCCTTCTTTGAACTCTAGGGGACGTCTGTGCGTATCTGCCCAATGCTTCTGTCTGTCCTGAGCTGCTCGTAGATGATTCTGAATCTGTTTTACCTTTTCCACTGTCTGCGTTACCAATTCTGGACCCAGTATTTGACGTTCACCAATGTCACTCTAACATATAGGCGATCTGCACTTCCTTCCGTATAAAGCTTCAAATGGTGCCATCTGGATGCTGGCCTGATAACTGTTATTGTAGGAGAACTCCACTAAGTGCAAATGATCTTCCCAAGATTCTCCAAAGTCTAGCATACATGATCGCAACATGTCCTCCAAGATCTGAATGGTGCACTCCGATTGGCCATCGGTCTACGGGTGGTAGGCTGTACTGAATTTGAGTCTGGTACCCAGACTCTCTTGCATGCTTCGCCAGAAATGAGATGTAAATCTCGAATCTCGATCCGATACAATACTAACTGGCACTCCATGTAATTTGACGATTTGTCGCATATACATGTCGACTAGTACCTCTGTGGACTGTCCAACTCTAAATGGCAAGAAGTGTGCCGATTTAGTGAGTCGATCCACGATAACCCATACTGCATCTCTTCCGCTGGGGCTCCTTGGAAATCCTGTGATAAAATCCATCGTGATATGCTCCCACTTCCATTCTGGTATAGGCAGCGGCTGTAACATACCTGCAGTCCTCTGATGTTCGGCTTTTACTTGCTGACAGACTAAACATTTGGCCACAAATCTTGCAATTTCCCTTTTCATTCCATGCCACCAGTAATACTGTCTCAAGTCTCGGTACATCTTGGTTCCTCCTGGGTGAACAGAGTACATAGAGCTATGTGCTTCCGTCATTAACTCTTGTCTCAATTCTCCATTTGGAACATACAAGCGATTTCCAAACCTCAATGTCCCATCTTCGTGTATGCGAAGTCCTGTCTGCATGCCTGCTTCTGTCCTCTCTTTGAGTCTTCGGAATTTAGCATCGGTGGGCAATGCCTCTTTAATCTTCTCCACAAGTGATGACTGAATCTCAAGATTAGCCATCAAGCCATTCTGTTCTGGTAAGATAACCTCTATCTGAAGCTCCTACAGATCTCTCAATAACTCGGGCTGCATTGTCAAGAAATAAGCCGTAGGCTTCCTGCTCAGTGCGTCTGCTACAACATTCGCCTTTCCCGGATGATACTGCAGATCTATGTCAAAATCTACCATCAATTCAAGCCAACGTCTCTGCCTCATGTTAAGCTCCTTCTGAGTATATACATACTTCAGACTCTTGTGATCTGTAAAGATGTCTACCTTCTCACCATAAAGGTAGTGCCTCCAAATCTTCAATGCAAATATAACTGCTGCTAACTCCAGATCGTGTGTTGGATAGTTCTTCTCGTGGACCTTCAACTGTCTTGATGCATAAGCAATGACTTTGCCATGTTGCATCAAAACATATCCTAATCCACTGCTTGATGCATCACTGTAAACAACAAAACCTCCTGACCCTGAAGGAAGAGTCAAGACAGGCGCTGTTGTTAATCTTCTCTTCAGTTCTTCGAAGGCCTTCTGGCAGTCTTCTGTCCATATAAACTCCTGGTCTTTACGTGTCAGTTTCGTCATTGGTTCTGCAATCCTCGAGAAATTTTCTATAAACCTTCGGTAATATCCCGCGAGTCCGAGAAAACTTCTCACCTCTGCAACCGATGTGGGTGTAGGCCAAGTCTCTATTGCCGCAACTTTCTCTGAATCCACTGAAAGTCCTTCTCCTGAGATGATATGTCCCAAGAAAGGCACTTTGTCCATACAGAACTCACACTTACTGAGTTTGGCATATAACTTCTCCTGTCTCAAGGTCTCTAACACGATTCTGAGATGCTCCTCATGCTCTTCGTGGCTCTTGGAATATATGAGAATGTCGTCAATGAACACAACCACAAACTTATCCAAGAACTGATGGAAGACTCTGTTCATTAAACTCATAAATACTGCTGGCGCGTTGGTTAAACCAAACGGCATTACCAAGAACTCATAATGTCCATACTTGGTCCTGAAAGCTGTCTTCGGGATGTCTTCCTTCCTTACTTTGATCTGATGATAGCCGGATCGAAGGTCAATCTTTGAGAATACCCTTGCGCCACTCAATTGATCAAATAGATCATCAATGCGTGGTAAGGGATACCTGTTCTTGATGGTCACAGCATTTAGTGCCCTGTAGTCAATGCACAATCGTACTGTTCCATCCTTCTTCGGCACAAATAATATGGGTGCTCCCCAAGGTGATACACTGGGCCGAATGAAACCCTTCTCCAGAAGGTCGTCAACCTGTTCTTTCAACTCCACTAACTCCTTAGGTGCCAGCCGATATACTGATGAAGTGATAGGCTCTGCTCCTGGAGTTAAGTCTATTGTGAATTCTATTTCCCGATCAGGTGGTAAACCTGGAAGATCATCAGGAAATACATCCACAAATTCTGATATGACTCTTGGGTAACCTGTCTCTCCTTCTACAGATAGTACCCTAAGAGTAGGCTGAACTCCTTGCTCTACTGCTCCTCGAAGAAACTCAAATTCTGGATGTCCAAGTGGTCTAAATATAACCCGCCCAATTCGGCAATCAAGAGTCGCATGGTACTGACTTAACCAGTCCATACCAAGTATGACATCATAATCCGGCATGGAAAAGATTAGAAATTGAGCTCGCATTTCTCGGCCACAAACTACTACAGAACATGATCTACAGACGTCACTAACCGGAATAATTCCACCTCCCGTAAGAATCCTCTTCATCTTTGGAAGGGGTGCGGTAGCTACTCTATGGGTGGCTACAAAGCTAGCTGCTATAAATGAATGCGATGCTCCAGAATTAAATAATGCTACAGCTGGTAATGAAGCTACTAAAATAGTACCTGCGATGACCTCGCCTGCAGTAGCTTCCTCCTCAACAGCTAATGTGAATGCCTGGCCTCGTCCCTGAGCTGGACCTCTCTGCTGCTGTTGATGCTGCTGAAATAGGGCTGCCTGTGGTGCCAGTGGTGGTCTCTGCTGATTTCCTCCTGGGACTGGGGGCCTGACGCCTCCAACTCCTGCCTGCTGGGCTCCTACTGCTGGATAAGCTGGTCGTGGAGCAGGTAAAGCTAATCTCGGTGCTCCGTCTCTGCGCTCGGTGCAGTCCCTGAAAAGTGCTGGTTGGATCCGCAGCTCAGACATAGTCCCAACTTACGTCTGCAGTCTCTCTCAATGTGACCTATCTTGCCGCAGTGGTGACAAGTAGGGAGAGATATGTCCCTGTGTGCTGTCCTCTCGGGCATACTCCTCTGGGTCCGTTTTACTGAATCCCCATGTGCTGTCCTGGATGGCGCTGATGTGATTGACCTCTTCAGATTCGACTCCCTTCTAGTGACGCGCTCCATGCGTCGGGCTGCTGCAAGGACGTCGGTATAAGATGTAGGCGCGACCGATCCAATCAATCTCTGGAGCTCGAACTTCAGTCCGTCAAAGAACTTCTCAGCTTTCTCTTCCTCTGTCGCAATCAAGGTTGGGGCAAAGCGAATGAGGCGAATAAATTCTGCATTGTATTCTTCCACTGTCATATTGCTTTGGATAAGGCGGTTGAATCTGTCTCTGAGCTCTGACCGTGCAACTGCTGGAATGTACATCTCTTGGAATAGCCTGGAGAACTCTTTCCAAGTGACTCGGTCCTGTCCGAGCCTCCTTTCTTCTGCTAGCCACCAGTGATGCGCATTATCAGTCAACTGCATTCTGACTGCAGTCATCCATTTCTCTCTCGGAAGTTCAGCGACTTCCAACTGATGCTGTATGTTTGTGAGGCATTCATGAACTTCTGTTGGCCCCTCTTTACCAGAAAATGTACGAGGCTTGAGATGACGGAAGTCGGTGATAGATCCCGTCGTTGTTCGCCTCGCTGGTGGATTTGCCTGCTCCAATGCGGATACCAGGCTGGTCCTCAGATACTCTGCCTCCTGTCGGTGGGCTTCTTGCTGAATTTGCTGCTGGGCTTGCATCATGGCATACATCATCAGGAATATCTGTTGCCCGTCCATGGCTTGTCTTGGCGGGAAAACTGGCATCTGCGGAGTGAACTGTGGTGGAGGTGGGATGTCATCTCTTCGGAACCTTGGATTAGGCTGACCGGTTTGATCGCTCTGCGATGCTTGCCCTCCATTCCCTGGTGTCACTCCGTCTCCATAAGTAATCACAGCATCATGTGGTGTATCCAAAGGAATCTCGTCTCCGTTCCTGGGATCCATTACTCTGCAATCAAAAGATAAACTATAAGAACGCTCAGAGAATCAATACAGGATGCAGTTCAAGTAACAAATTTCGAGTTCGATATAGAGTGCAATAATGGTTTAGATCTTGGATGAGATCCTATGACTTATCCTATTCTTAGGGCAGGCTGGTTCGGTCCCTAAGTTAAAACCGAACAATTTTGTCGTAGACCTGCATGGGCCACCACAAAAACCATGTCACGTCCCAGTCCCAAAATACCGAGGGACCAGACACGTGGCAATGGCCAGCAGCACGCACCGATGGACAAATCCAATTTAATGCATACTTAAGCTGTAAAATCAAGTCTACGACATCATGGCACAACTAATCTCATCCACACAAGATATAAAATATGATCCACAGAATAAATAAGGAATGTAAATCATCAGCTAGTCTCAACAAAGTACTTCGGGGAAACAACCCGATAAATATCTAGTACAATAGTTCAACAGACCAGAATATAAAAGACTGAAATAAATAAATAAATAAATACTGAGCATGAAACATGGATGCTCAGGCAAAGTCTTCAGCTAACACCTCGTCCTCGGGTGTCGGTCCAGCTCCTGCTCCGGTCCCGTATATCTCGGGATAAACCTCGCCTGCAAAATCTGGGGGAAAATCCGGATCCAGGTCCTCAGGGGACATAGCAAGGTACAAGAAAGCTCATGCCAATAAATAAATAAGCAGTGCAGCAATAATAATAAATAAAGCAATAGGGTAAATATGTAACCATCTAAGTGCAATGCAAGTGAGAGCATCACTAATCTCAGGCTGAGCCACTACAAGCTCTGTGTCGGGGAGCCGGTAGCGGTAATAACCGGTAATGTGTCTAGCTCTGCTCCGAGAGTCTACGACCTCACAATAGTAGAAGATATATATATAAACAGCCTGTAGCCTGTGTGTCTCTCCCCACCCAATGAAATCACACGTCTCATGTCCATGACACGCAAGATCAAAACTAATGCAGCAAGTCATAATAAGGTCAAAGAATATAATGTCCATGTCCAGTATCCTATACAGAATCACCACGAATATCTCGGGAAGATCCTGTCTCATGAATGGTGTCAAGTGTCCTGGGTCAAAGTGTACTTGGTAAGACCAGTACGAGAATATATAGTGTCACGAATGTCCATCTCTAGGTGACCGTACCCAACACCGCGTACAGTGTCGGCACCCGACTAATAATCGGACGCTAAGTACGTCACACGGTCCTAGGTTAAGCATGCACAGCAAAATAATGAAGCAAGGAAAATATGTAACAATACTGCAGAGTTTGGCAAGGTACACTTGCCTGATGTCCGAATACCAACAATAGTCCCGGTATCAGTGAATCCTGCGGGTACTACTCCAAAAGCTGTAATAAATATCACCAACCGTCTCAGAAGATGTCAAATAGCTAGAAATGCCTGTCCTTGCGTCCAATTTGGACACAGGGGCAAAAAGGTCATTTCCGGGCTAAAGCGGGCTCCATATGTGGACCACTTTGTACCGAAAAGCGTGTCAGGGTCAAAGGTCTCCAAATTAGTCAAACTCAGTGTCTACAAGTCAGGAACGCTGATACGAACCCAACAGAACTTTCAAAATTGAATTCCGATGAGCCGATCACAAAATCGCCCGTCAAGTGGAACTTGTGGGGCCCACGATACGCGATTTTATCAACGTTCTCAGAATCGAACCAAACTTGGGTCACAAGACCAGCGTATCGCTACGACTCCGATGGCGCAAGTTTCGTCTCGATCCGACGTGTGTACACAAAGTTGCAGCGTGTTCCAGAAAAGTCGGATACGGGATGTCGTCGGGGGATACGCGTTGATTCCGGTGTGCACGCACATCCGAATCGACTTCTGCAAAATTCCATATGACCGTATCAACGACGCGCACGTTTCGGTAAAGACCGCGTGCGACCAAGTCGTCCCGTTTGGCGGGGCGTACTCAGTTCCGGGGTGAAACAGGGCGTTGTTTTTCTTGTTTTTGGATCGCGGTGTGCGATCACCACAGGACGCGATGCACCGAGCGAGTTGTACGGGCACCGAGAGGGTCACACAGTCTACACATAGCAACTGACGGAATTAAAAATGGAGTTGCGAGTTGGGAGAAATCGGTACCTGAACAGGGCTCCGTGAATCTGTGTTTTCACGCGTCCGAGCGTCACTATGTATCCTGGTCGTGTCCTCGCGCGTCGGGTTGCTGTGTCCAGACCTAGGGTTCAGGAGTCCGTCGATGAACCGGCGGAGAGGGGCTGCTCTGGTCGGCGAGGGGTGGCTCACCAGGTGGAGCAGAGTCGTTCGTCGGCCTGAGCGGAGGGGAACGTCGGCCGGTCGTGGTGCAGGGTCGGCCTGGAGGAGGTTGCACAGCCGACTGTGCTTGGGTCGCTGCACCGAGGGTCGGGGTTTGCGCTGGCCGGAGCGGGGCTCGGTCAGTCGGCGGTTAGCGCTGCGTCGGCGGAGCAGAGTCGTGCGGCGGAGATACTGAGGGGGAAGTCGGGGTCCGACTCAGTGGCTGTGTGTGAGGGAAGAAAGAGGGAGGCGTCGATGGGTTGTCTAGGGTTTCGGCAATAACGGGTTGGGGAGGATGACGGCGCGGCGGCTAGGTTTTCCCAAGGGCTGGGCACTGATGTCGAGGCAAGAATATAAAGGCTGAGCACAGTACATCCGGCGGAGGCTAGGGTTCCAATTGGGTTTCGGGTTTGGCTCGGATCCGACCCAATAAGCTGGGTTTGTTTCGGATTAATAAGCCAATAGTTTTTACGGCTTAAAACGCCACTCCGGAGTCCAATAAATTTACCGAAAAATACCCCGCATCCGATTTTCCATTTTACACCGTAAAATCTTATTTCCATCATATTTTAACACCAATAAACTGTATTTAAAAAATCCTTAACTCCCAATTACCTTGGTTTGTCTTCCAGAAAAATACCAAAAAAATGGGGAAAATATATTAAAAAAAATTCTGAAAAACATGGTGTTTTCAAGCTCTTTATTGATATGAACAAGTGTTACAGGCGGCGCTAGGCCGAGATTACAAATCGCACAAGTCTCTCTCTGAAACAGTAAAAGCATGCCAAGTGGCTATATTTTTGGAATGATACATAGGCAATGTTCCAATATTATGTCTTGTATATGTGCTTCAGTTCCGGACGCAACGCTCCAAGGCTCCAGAGTGAACTTCACGCCTTAGCACGCACGAAGGAGGCATCTACACTGAACGAGGTTCTCCTACACCCTACAAGCAATCTGGTGGGTTATCAGTACATGAATGCACTGGTAGGGAGGCTACTCGCCCGCTCGTCAAATCCAAACACGTTATAAGGGTTCTGTACACCATCTATTAAGTTATCTTTCTAATCTTGCCTTAGGATCAGTTTCATGGCATTTATGAAAAGTCTAACTCGTGTGGCAGTACGTCGTGCGATATAAAAAAAACACGACGAGACTTACCAACTTACCATTTGTCCTTCCCTGTCCAAGGCAAACCAAGTTAAATCAAGCATGAGCATATACATAATGGAATCCAGAGGCAATTGCATAAGCAAACACAAGTGTTGTGAGCGAGATTCTATTCTGGGTGTACGAGCATACAGGTTATCCAGAAGTGTTGCAGAGGAGGTTCAAATGTTTTAGTTTATTGGATGCGATGCAATAACTCGCACGCGGATTGCTGCTAAGCGAGAATGACTTATCTATATGAACATGAGGTCACTGGCATAGCCATAAAGGACCATATTTTGTATAGTCTCAATTGCGTAATGGGGTGCAACACTTTGTACAAGACAAGCAATTCAGGGTGAACGGGTGATACAGAAGAGCCATTGCACGCCATCCCGCCAGAACAGGCGACTATTAGGTAGACGGAGAGTCCAAGGTAATATGCTTTACCAAGGCCGAATACCGTGTATTGCCAACCCACAAAGACGGGGTAGCATACTGGACCCATCTTTGGCGCTCGCAATACACCAAGCATTCCTCCTAGGCCGGTACGATCCCGGTGCCCCAGTGATCGTCCGAGGAATGAGATACCTCGTGCACGAGTTGTCCGTGACCATGCAAGTCTTAGGTCATTCCAGATTCACGAGATACACTAGATGTTTGAATCTTGATTCTTACTCTAAACGAGTATTGCTTCACGAGCTGTGTTACTTGATTTACTTAACATGATTCTCGTTCAGTGTACAACTTGCCTTGATGCATTCCCCTAGTTCGGGGATTACCTTGGCGACCTAACGGTCCCGGATACTTGCAGGTTCATATTGCACAGAAGGACTATTTGATAGTCTTATGGCTAACAAGATGCATGCACGATAAGTGATAGTGTTACTTGATTGTGGACATAAGTTTCATTGTGACAAGTATTGGATCGAGGCAACATTACAAGTTAACATATAAGCAGGCAAGCATGCATTTTGATGAAAACATAAGCATTTACGTTGGCTCGGGCCTAAGGGTAAGCCGAGGAGTAAAACCGTAAAGAGACATATCGAGCGACGTAATCTAGGGTCGTGCAGTGTAGCAAGTGAACAGTGCACTACAGAGTATACGTATATCGTTCTACTCGAGGCATAGCGGGGTCGAGTTGCACAAGGCAAATGGAGCATGTGAGGTCCATATATAAGCAAAGTTTCATTTACATGTTCTAACACAAGCAATACAAGTTGGGATTATTCCCTTAGCTAGGTGAGTTGTATTCTTATTAGCATGCAGGGGGTGATTCACCTAGCGACTAGCATGTATCGTCCATATTTTAAGTGTGCTGGCTAAGCAAAGACAAGTTCATCGTAGCCACCCACCTTAGCGATGATTTGCCTCGGTCGAGCGATACTCCGAGCGAGCCTCTGAAAGCCTAAGCCGGAACTCCTGAAGGGCCAAGTCAGAAAATTATTTGCCTCAAACGAGTCTTCTCGCTGAGCAAAGTGGGTCGGGACGTTGCACTTTCGTCGTTTGAATCGGCTGTCCGCTTGAACGGAACGGGTCGTTACACGACGAGCGGTGGCAGCTGCTGCTGCGAGGGCAGGAGGGGGGGGAGAGGGGGGCGGTGGAGTGGAGGGGAGGGGGGGCGGAGGGTGGTAATGGCAATGGCAGGGAGGGGGGAGCGGGTGCGAGCGGCGGCGGAGGGTTGACCGCAAAAGGAGAATGAGGGGATGAGAGGGAAGAGGAAGAAGAAAATAGAAAAATGACATTTTTGTCAAAATTTTGAATTTTTGGGTTGACCGTAATAACTGAACGGATTCCGTCAAAAGTTGAGGGACTTGTACATTATAAAAAAACTGTGAGATGTACCCTTAAATATGGTAAATAAAGTGGAGAATAAATAAAAAAAAAATTCCAAAACCAACCCAAAAATATGTTTGGTAATGAGTAAATTAGTATTATATTATTATAAAAGCCAATTAACTTTCGGGACAATTTTTTAAAGTAGATAGGATGTTGATGTCCCAAGTTGTTTGTGTTATTAATTTTTTTTAAATCAATAAAAAATTTGGAACGAAGTCTAAATATTTTGGGTCAAATCAAAAGTTTTCAAGACCAAAACCAAGACCAAGACCAAATACCAAGGGGGTGTGCGTACCGTTTCAATCAAATTCACATAGTCTAAGCCGAATGAACCGAAATTCTAAAAATTCAAAATCGAAACCGAATCAAATTAGTCAAAAAATTAAAACTGAACCGAACTGAATAATCAATTCGGTCTATTCGGTTTGTTTGGTTGGATTATTGCTATTGTTTAATAGATCGTGCAAAAAATAAAATAGTGGTTAAATTATAATTTTTATACACACATTTGTTGTATTTCAAATTTTTGTTCAAAGTTGAACTAATTATTAAATTATCAAAGTTGGACTTCAAAACACATACATATAATTGTTGTTTTAAAATATGTTTAGAATTGAAAGTATTTATATAAGAATTAATTGTCCAAATGGTGCATGACCAACGTCGTGATCGTTGTTTTGGTAATTGAACCCTTTTTTTTGTTAATTTAGTACCTAAGATTTGTATTTTGGTTCGAAGAGTGCCTAAACTTGGTTCCATTGGTATTTTTGGATGAAAATCCTTACAAATGTACACTTGATGGTCGCGTGCCTTATTTTAGGGTTATTTTTGTCCTGACCAGCTGCTACGTCAACGATAATTGATTATAGAGCCGTCATTTTGTACTCGACAAAAGCTGTTTGTTTATGTATAATTTCTTGGAACATCAATATTCTTCTGAAAATAATGGTCCAATAACAAAACTTGACAAAATCCAAAAAAAAAAAAAAAAAATGCGACCATCACACTTCCTTTTTTAACGGGTTCTATCCAAAAGCACCAACGGAACATAGTTTATATACTCTTTAAAAAAAAATGCAAAACTTACGTACTAAATTAACCAAAAAAGTTAAATCATCAAAACGGCGACCGCGACATTCCTGAAGCATCATTTGAACAATTAACTCTTTATATAATACTATAAGTCTTATTTAGCTTTCGATTATAAACAAAAATTGAACCCCAAAATTGAAAATGAATAATTTTATTATTATTTTTAAAATCAAAATCGAATTAATTTTTTTTTAAACCGAATCGAATATTTAATCAGGTTCGATTCGATTCGACTTTCGGTTCAAAACAGAATAATGCTCACATTTACCAAGATCTAATTTGGGTTAATATAACTGACTTTAGAATAACAAATTTCAGTATAATTTGCTAAAACGACATATGTTTGCAAAAATTGTGAACGACACTTTTCGTCACACGAACTAGCAGAAATTAGACATGTCCAATTTCTGCCAATCAGTCTGACAAAAATTATGCTAATTAGCTTTTTGCCTACTTGCTTGACTGCTTTGCATGATTTGATTTGCTGTTTTGCTGCTTTCGACCTA
The DNA here is from genome assembly GCA_036927795.1 of Iris macrosiphon. Classification (NCBI taxonomy): domain Eukaryota; kingdom Viridiplantae; phylum Streptophyta; class Magnoliopsida; order Asparagales; family Iridaceae; genus Iris; species Iris macrosiphon. Next base: position 30,525,837 of record JAYESA010000020.1, on the reverse strand, counting down.
ACTAATCGGAGTTAATCGTAAAAAATTTGAGAGAAAAATTTGAAGTTGTATAATTTTTGTTAGACATTCTGACAGAAATTGAACATGGCGGTCTGACGGAAATAGTCCGAATTTATAATTTCTCCAAAACTTTTCGTTTAAATATAGGGCCCTAAACAGAATTTCTGATTTGGGTTGGAAGTCGCTTTCTGAAAAGTACCAACATAAACAAATTTTTTAAACAAGTCCTATTTGATTTTAAAAGCAGCCTATTTGGATCTGACCGTGTACTTTTCTGAAAAATAAGCAGAAGTACTCACCGAGTCACCATGGGAGGGAGGGAGGAAGGGGCGTAGGTGGTGGGTCAGTGACGTACGGCAGTTGAGGTGCGCAAGAAACATGAAAGAAGAGGCAGTGGCGGTTAACAGTTCCTTGCAGGCTGCAGCATTCCTTTTGTACAAGTACTCTTACTGTCGTTTAGCGGGGCCAACAAGTCCCCCTCCCTCCCTCGTTTTTAAGTCCCGCACTCTTCCTCCTCCTCCTCCTCCTCCTCTCCCCATAAAACAAACATTTTATTATTATTTCCTCTCACTCTGCATTCCTTCATCCACCCCCCATCCCCAAACCCTAAATTATTGAATTCTTCAATCTGACTCCGATTGGAAAGTATTGAAGCTTTTTCTCGATCCACTTACCGATCACAGAGGTGGGAGCAAGAATCAAATCGATTCCATCACTTCCTTCCTTCCTTCCTTCGATTTTCGATTGCTTATTTGATCAATAGTTGATTCTTTTATATGTTTTGTTCTAGAATGGCGGCGGTGCTCGCTTGCCATGGTTCCTCTGCGGCGACCAGGCCGACCGTGAGATCCGTGGCGGAGTCCGAGAAGATCGGCAGCAACGGGCGGGCGGTCAGGATGGTCCCCACGGAGGAAGTGGTGAGGAGGATGAAGGTCAACGGGACGACGTCCATAGTCAAGAGGGACGGCTCGGCCAAGCCAGCGGCTCTGGTTCCGGTCCGGAGAAAGTCCGGAGGCCCGGGGGGGCTGCCGCCGCTCCCGGAGGAGCTGAAGGTTCTTCCTCCGGACGAAGGGTTCAGCTGGAGCAAGGAGAACTACAGTGATTGGAAGAGGACTATCGACATCTGGGCCTTTGTGCTCTCGTTTCGCGTGAAGCTTATGTTAGACAACGCGACGTGGGCGTATCCCGGTGGGTTCACAGAAGAGAAGCAGGTGAAGTTTCGAAACTAATAAATGAGGAAAAAATTTCATTTTTTCGCTAGATTTGATTCCTACAGAATTTACTTTAGCATTCGAGTTCTCTTAGGAGTTCACTTTTGATAAAAGTTTGCCAAGTTGGATAATAAGCAGCTGTCGAAATCAATAAGGTATTTGTTAAAAAACACTGCTTTTTAGAATTTTGGTGCAAATGACCAAACACGACAAGTATTAGGGAACTGCAAATGCGAAGGAGGCTTTTACAACGTCCAAATTTTTTTAAAGTGGGTTACCAAAATTATCCTTAATTTACAAGAGAAGCTATAAATTATATTTTTTTAAATTGTAATAAATTGTGGATAGTTTTGGTAATCCACTTTGAAAATTCCTTGGACATTGTAAAAGCATCGTAGGCAATTGCAATTCCCTATTAAAAATGCAAAGGTATGAGATGTGATTTCCATAAAACTCATGATTATAAGCTGAAGCAAACTTTTGAAAGCAACCTCAACCTAATTTCCATGAAAATCAACATCTTTTCAAAAAGAAAACGCAGACCAGCTTTCGTAAACTTTACCAAACCCCGTCTTTTGAATCACTTTTGGGATCTAAGTTAGTAGCCTGATGATTGAGATCTGAAGTACTAAAATGTTGTTTTGGTAGTGTGGTATAATTACCATGTCCTTTTTTGTATGCTAATGTTAAGGTAAATTGAATGCTTTGTTCTTAATTCATATCGAATTTTCCTTTCCATAAAAAAGATGCATACATAATACATTAATATTAGTTATAGCACTTCTCATCGGTTTGTGTTGCTTGATACTATATTCCATGTAACAGGAAGTCTTGAACCAGTTCTCACTTGCACATTCTAGTTATTAACATGTTTCTATACTTCGACACCGCCGCGTCTTAATTTTAGTGTTGATTTCATCATACAGAAATCAAGAAGGAAGAAAACTGCATCATGGTTAAGAGAACAGATGTTGCAACTAGGCCCCACCTTTATTAAACTAGGCCAGCTATGTTCAACGAGATCTGATTTATTCCCGAAAGAATTTGTGGCTGAACTTGCTCAATTACAGGTTCTTTTTCTCTTTATATTGCATTCTTTCCAAATATATTAACTCTCTTTTGTGTGTGTGTGCGCGCACACACATATATATATTGCAGGAAAAATAAAATAAATTATATATATATATATATATATATATATATATATATATATATATATAGAGAGAGAGGAGGGATCCGCATCCCCCATTTTTTGCATCCCCAAGCATTCCCATATTATCAACCGTTGGATGCTTGTTTAAGTCATCTAATCTTAACCATTGGTTTGAAACCAATGGTTAAGATTAGACGACTTAAACAAGATCCAACGGTTGTAAACATGGGGATGCACAATATGTGGGGATGTGGATCCTTCCTCATATATATATATATATATATTCAAAGAAGGTAAATTTTATATATAAACACCAAGGTTATAACTATGATCCAGCCCAGATTAAAAAATAGGTTATCTGGAATCTAGGATATCTATGTAAGCATCTATATTTCTTTGTACAACAAAAATACTGAGGGAAAGACCTTCAAAGATATGTCGATTTCGTTCCCTCCACACATGCCAGACCACCGTCCCCAAAAATAAGTCTGAGACGGCTGTATCCTTTCGTTGCACTGCCTTTATGAGCTTTAACTGCATTCATAACAAAAGAAATATATCTACTTTGCGCGGTGGGAAGCCCAAACTTAGAACTCTGAGAGCTCTAAATATCTCAAACAAAGTCACAAGCAAAAAACAGATGATCCCTAGACTCATCCTCATTTTCGCATAAACAACACTTATTATCCTCGCAGGGGATCCGAAACATGGTGAGCCTGTCCCGAGTGAGGAGTCTATTCTTGATCGTTTTGTAGAGGCACAGGAAAATCTTGACCGTTGTCCCTTTCGTCTATACTACCTCCGCCTAATCAACCTCCTCATGATAGGTCATAATCTGGTTTACTACTGTTCGTAACTTGAAGGTGCCTCTTTCCATATCTTCAAAAATCCAGTAGTCCTTCTTTCCCTGTCTATCAATCCCCACCGTGCGGATGCCTTTTGCATGAGCAGCGATCAAATAGCCCTGCAGCTTCCACTCCCCTTCCCGAATAAGACTACTCACCGTGTCAGTAGAATCCATCAGCTCATAAACATGCCATTCCTCCCTTTCGATCAAGCTGGAGTGCTTGATCCACGGGTCATGCCAAGTGCTGGTTTGAGCCTCCGAGCATATCACCCTAGTCAGCTTGTCCTTAGCCCGGAGGCTCATAGCCAAAGCGATTTAACAGTGACCGAGTAGTTGTTACTATTAGTCGACCAGAAGTCCCTTTTCAGAAAATACCTCCCCTTAACCTAGTCCGTCCAAAGAGACTTTCCGTTAATGAATATCCAGAAAAGTTAGAGGAATGGCGTTTCTCTGAGGAGGGACAAGGATCTCAGCCCAACACCTCCCTCATTTTTAGGCCGGCAAAATTCCTTCTAACTAATAGCATGCATGCCCCCTCCCCACAGAAAATCTGCATACATTCGTTTAATCTTCTTGATCGTGCCTTTGGGAAGCATAATGGTACATAGCAACATGTAGGAGTAGGAGTAGGAGGCATCTCCCGAAGGTCTTGGGTTCACGCCTTGGGGAAGCATTTAATTCCCCATGTGGTGGGGGAATTAAATGGCTCAGACATTGGTGCGGGCCGGGTGAGGGCCGGGAGGGCTGGAACGGGCCTTCCAGCCGGCTTTGTAGGCCTCCGGGCCGGATTGTGGGGCCATACGGTGACCAAAAATTGTAATAAAGATTACAAGTTCAATATATATATATATATATATATATATATATATTGGTGGATAGGCTAGTTCTCTCTCCTGTTTATCAACTTAAGCTACCTTTACCTATACTCTGCTATTGGCATGCTGTCTGACTGATCAAAGCAAGCATTCTACGATTTATACGTGTTTTTGCACTGTATTTAATATGTTTGGAATTTCTTTTTATTCGATGAGCTGCTATATGAAGTTCATACCAAGGTTCAAAATTTTGGTTTCAGCATCAGTTTCGGACCCTTCCTATGAGCATCGGTTTCTGCAGTTTGTATGGGTTTTGAGTCGATCGGTTTTGGTAGTTTCAGTAGTCTTGGACCTTGCAATCTAATAGGGAACATATCACTTTCGGACGATACTGAAAACCTTTGTTCATACTTTAGTTTCAGTATGTTTGATATGTTTGATATGTCATGCGTGCAGGGCGTCCAAGGGTAAGTCTGACAAGACTTCGACTTGGACAACCCCCCTCTGCTAGGACAACCTCCCGGCTCAGTGTGACCCCACAAGAGGTCTGGATCACGGATGACACCCAGGACCGGCCCACAATAAAGGTCAAGGGGCAACCAAAATTAGTTCCGGATAGGGCACCCCAATCCCCGGGCCGGCCTTGCATGCATGCATCCACCTTAGGAGTTAGGATGCCAACATAAACTAAAAGATACAAGCATCTTCTACACTTCAATTGTATTTCTATTATTGTGTTCTTATTCATTTTCTATTTTTGGTGGTAAATCTGCAATAGTTTTATTAATTTTCTCAAACACACTCGTATATTGATATCTTCACTTCTTTTTTAACTTCTAGTCAAACTTATTTGGCTTTTTCGTCATGCATTGCAGGATAGAGTACCTGCATTTTCATCTGAAAATGCAAGAGCTTTCATACAGAAAGAGTTGGGTGCACCAGTGGATATATTATTCAAGGAATTTGAAGATCGTCCTATAGCTGCAGCCAGTCTTGGTCAGGTGTTTTCTACATGAAATATCCATTCTTTTTATAGCATCAAGATTGTTGATTTTCTAACCAAAAGAAATTGTTGATTTTGCACTATATTTCTATGTTGTTACCATTCTTGCTCTAGATTGTAAAACATCTTCGTTGTTCCATTATTCTATTAAAAGTGGATTTCTTCTTTGCTTTTGTCTATGCTTTGTTTTGATTTCTTTGTTTCTTTCTTCTATATGTATGTTGTTGAGTTATGTGTTAAGTTGTGTTTAGTCCCACATCGGGTAGACTAATAGGGAGAGGGGTTAGCATCTCCTATATAATGTACTCCCATTTCTTCTTAATGAATCAATCTATCATTCTCATTCTACATGGTATCAGAGCCAAAACTCCGACTCCCCCCTCACACTTCTCCCATACCCTACATCAGCCCACCACCCACCTCCCTCCCCCTACACCCGCCACCCTGCTGCCCCCACGCCCCCCCGGCCTACTGCTCCCCCGCCACCCTGCTGCACCCGCCGCCGCTCGTCCCCGCCTCCCTGCCCCCCCCACGGCCCCGTCTACCCCCCCTACGGCCATCGGCCCGTAGCTCCCCCGCCTCTGCACCCCCCGTCCCCGCCTCTCCTGTCCCGGCCACACTATGCAGCCCAATACCCTAACCCTAACACATCTCCGCCGCCGCCGCCTCCTCCCCTTCATGTCTAAACCCTAATAAAAAAAATCGTATATCGAAGCAAGAGGGTAGACAATAATTTGTTTGTCCAACCTCTGTTCCTAGATTACGACTTCAGGAACGTATATCGAAGCCAGAGGGTAAACAATGATTTGTTTGCACAACCTATGTTCCTAGCATAGTTTAAAGTATCGGCCGATACCGATCCGATACGGCCGATACCGATACAGTTTGGCATGTTCCGATCCGATACCGACCGATACCCGATACTGACCGATACCGACATTAGAGGTCTCTTTTTCAGTCAATTCGGCAAAAAAAATTGAATTAAAAAGACCAATTAGAAAGGATGTAAAAGCATAGTAAGGTTGTAAAAACATATAAAAGAGAAAACTTATCTATCGCATATAAATCAATCGACAAGGATGACTACTATTTCATTCAATATCAAAAATACTAAGAAACAATACTGAAAATACTTTAAATTATGCATAAATGTATAAAATATATTGTCTAAAATGTTAATAATTTACTAATAGTTGTTTGCTTTCCGATACCAAAAAATCCGATACTCCGATCCGAAACCGTCGATACTACCGATACCGCCGATCCCGATACTCATAGGAATGGTCCGATACCGATTCCGATACCGATACTTTGAACCTTGGTTCCTAGATTACGATTTCAGGAGTTAACAAAGAGTAGACAAGTTGCTTGTTTACGTGGATCTTTGTTTCCGTCCTACTCCGATATCCACATCAGGATCTACACAGAGAGTGGCCTGGGTTACCTCTGTGTCCTGGCTTGTGTGATCCCAATACGATCTCTACTTTCCATCCGCGTGCCGGTTCTGGCCACGTTGATAGCGCATCGGTAAAGTTGATGTGATTATTGGGGTTAGGAAGATCCAGCGACGGCCGAATCAAGTACATGATGACTAATACTGATGCGACTAGCAGTGCTACTACTACCCGTGTCGGGAACGCATTGGCGGGACCAACAGGCACTGGCACAACGATTTTTTCGATTCGACTCATCGATCGGCGGTTGGACGAACCAGATGGCTACTCAACATGGCGGAAGAAGGTTGAAAAATACTTCGGGGAATGCGATTGTCCAAGCATCTGACTGACAACCCTCCGGAGACGACTGATTCCATATTTGAGCAATAGGAGACGGATGATAGTCGACTGTTTACACAGTTGATGAACTCAATGGAACCATCGGTGGAGGACATGGTTCAAAACACGGACACGATAAAGGAGTTATGAGAGGTCCTATCGACGGTGTTTGATAGAAAACGCGACTTGTCTCGTATCTATGACTCGATTGTCGACGTGTCTACCGGGCAGAACAGGACGACAAGTCTCATAAGGACCACTTCTGGGCCTTTAAGGCTATGGTCGATGAAGTTGACCGTGTATTACCTCTGACGACGAATATCAATGAAGTAAGGGCTCAACGTGAGCAGCTTCATGTCATGGCATATCTTGATTCTCTCCGTCTTGATGCAGACTCTGCTCGCTCTCAGATCATTGCTGGAGCTGAGGTTCCATCTTTAATGGAAGCTCATTTTCGTGTCCTACGGGCAGCAAAGGTCGTCGAGACCTCTCCAAGTGATGCTCCCGCTAATCGATCTGCTCTGGGAGCCGCTCGTACTGGATTTCGTGGTGGACGACGTGGTGGCCGGAATGTTGGCCGTGATGGTGGACGAGGCATTGACGGTCGTGATGGAGGTCGACTGCGCACCTGCTTCAACTGTGGTCTACAGGGTCATTTCCAGTGGCAGTGTACTAAAGCTCATGCCGCCAATGTCACCTCAGATATTCCTAATCTTGGCGGTCGATCCATACAAATGACTGATGAAGCATATGTAGACTTTGTTGAGTTTCAAGCTCAACGTCGAGGTGGAGCTTCTACTTCTGGGTCTACCGTAGGGTATTCAGCGGCGTGTGTGGTACAGTCAAAGCAGTGAGTCCTTGATTCTGGTGCGTCTGCTCACTTGACAGACGAAGCAGGTATGATACAAAATTATATACCGGTTGGTCGTAAGTCTAATATTACATGTGCCAACGGTGATTCGCTGACAGTCCGTGGAAAAGGATTTGCCCGTCTTTCTTCGGGACTGTTACTATATTCTGTATTACATACACTTTGAAACCCATTCAGCTTATTCTCAATTAGTCAGATTACTCGTGATATGCATTGATCGGTAACATTCTTTCCTGATGGTTGTATTTTTCAGGACCTAAAGACTTGAAAGACTATTGGTAGGGGACATGTGGCTGGAGGCATGTACATGTTTGAGGAATCTTTCTCTGTTGTCTGTACTGGTGTGAAACTTGATCCTTTTGAGTTACACTGCCGGTTATGGCATCCTTCTGTCCAAGCACTCCAGAAAATGTATCCATCTTTAGATGCTTCATGTTCTTTTCATTGTGAGTTTTGTATTTTGGCTAAGCATCACCGGATTTCCTATCCGGTCAGTCAAAATAAAGTTGCTTCCGCCCCTTTCGAGTTGGTGCATTCCGATATATGGAGATCTATGGAGACCTTGTCCGGTTGAATCTGTGATGGGATTCAAATACCTTGTTACCTTTGTTGATGACTACTCGCGTATCACTTTTGTTTATCTCATGAAAAATCGCTCCGAATTATTTAACATTTGGTACAATTTTTGTGCAGAAATTAAAACACAATTTGGTGTTCCGATTAAATGCGTTCGCAATGACAATGGTCATGAATATATGTCTCGTGAGTTTGTTTCACATCTGTCTCGGAATGGCATCATCCACCAAACTTCATGTCCTTACACACCACAACAGAATGGTGTGGCTGAACGCAAGAATCGTCATCTCTTAGAAACAACGCGTGCTCTTATGTTCGAGGCACGTACTCCAAAAAGATTTTGGTCGGATGTCGTTCTTACGACTTGCTATCTAATTAATCGCATGCCGTCGTCTGTTCTCAATGACGATACTCCCTTTTTTCGATTATATCTCAAACGAGAGCCGTTTTCTCTACCTCTCACTGAAATCCTTTGGATCTAGTTTAGAAATATTTGGTCGGGTATCCCTAACATAACACAAGCAACCAAATATTCAGAGAGGTAGAATAAGGGGCATACTTATGTTGAGTACTTTACTGATGCTTACTGGGGTGCCAGTCTTACGGATAGACGGTCTACATCTGGCTACTCGGTCTTCATTGACGAAAACTTGGTATCATGGAAGAGCAAGAAGCAGAGTGTAATTGCATGATCAAGCTCGGAAGGGAATATCGGACAATTGCTCATGGCACATCATAGGTGATATATCTACAACATCTTCTACAGGAACTGGGAGAAGAAGTATGATATAAAGTAGCAGATATGTAATGTGATAACCAGTCTGCTATTCATATTGCTACTAATCATATATTTCATAAAAGGACAAAGCACATTGAAATCGACATTCACTTTGTCCATGATGAGAATCAGAAAGGGATGATAAAGTTTCACCATGTGAGGACCGGCGATCAGATGGCTATCAGATAGCTGATATATTTACAAAATCTCTTCTAGGTCCTCGGGTTCAATTTCTCTGTAACAAGCTGGGCATAATTGACATATATACTCCAACTTGAGGGAGGGTGTTGAGTTATGTGTTAAGTTGTGTTTATTCCCACATCGGGTAGACTAATAGGGAGAGGAGTTGGCCTCTCCTATATAATGTACTCCTCTCTCTTCTTAATGAATCAATCTATCATTCCCATTCTACACATAGTTGTTTTGTTGTACTGTTGTGTATTATTGTTCATAGTGATAACAGCCCAAAACCTTTGGCAAGAAAGCATGATACCTGTATTCCTTGAGGAGTTTTCTTTTGGGTATATTCAAGATCAGGTGGTTCTTATGTGTATATTAATGCTAAATGATTTCCAAATGCTTTGAGATATCCATTTGTTTCTTTTCTCTAGTTTTTTTTTACTCTCAACACGACTACACTAAGAACAAAAAAAGTTTTGCTTTGATCCTTTGGGCCATTCAGTCTGAGTATAATATCAATGCCTGATTTATTATTCTACTTTTAGTTGACAATTCTTCAGTTCTCAATCCAAATGTTTTTTTTGTTAAGGATGTTTTTTGGATCTCAAGATTGATAATGTTGTTATTTTTTCCCTACAGTTTGTCAAATGTTTGTTTAGTATGTAATGCTGATTTTGATGTGTAATTCCTGTGTTTAGGTACATCGAGCTATTCTGCATAATGGAGAGAAAGTGGTAGTGAAAGTTCAACGGCCCGGCCTCAAGAAACTTTTTGACATTGATTTAAGTAATAGATCTCTTTCTTTTGTGTATTTTATTAAGTTTGTCTTCATTACTTATGGCCTCAAGAAAAAGTATGCTAATTTCTCCTAGTGCCCAGGATTTGATGTTCGGCATGATACTTGAAGCTAATTGGAAAGTGTCTTTATGGTTTTGATTAAAAATCATGTTGTTCCTTTCCAATCATCTACCCCAACAATTCGCTGCAGCCATGATGTCCCACAAACCATTCTTTTTTATGATCCTTATAGCACTTGGTGCTACTATTCTTTTTGTTGTTGCATGAAACTAGAGTTCTGATCAAGAAGTACATCATTTAGTAGTTAATCTTCGTGCGATGGAGATCCCACCCAATCACCATGAGTAAACTCCACTTTTGCTTCAACACCACCACAAAAACTACCTACCGGAAACTTTTGAGATGCCAAACTATATGAATTGCTGGTTTCCAGTAAGACATTCTTGGAGCTCTCATAAATTGACCCACCAAAATCATGACAATGTTAGGGCCTAGTATTAGTTAAATAGTTGATTTGATCAACCAGCCAGCCAATAATTTTGGTATATAGTTGTTGAATCTTTAGGAGTATTACATAGTTTTACAAACAAGAAACCTGTTTCATCTAAACTCTCTGATATTATTCCTTTCATGTAAATTGATTCCATCTAGAGCATGTGCCACTTTCAATTTCCAAGAAACGCTCTATTGACTCCCAGGCATTTGAGTGTGAAACTGACCTTGTAGAAACACTTGTAATCTTCAATACCTTCATCTCTGCTTCTGCTTATCTTTTCGAAAAGAATGCTCAAAAGTTGTTTGGTAACAACAACTTATCAAAAATATTTGAAACAATAGTTCAAATTTGAGCAGGTGGGAGGGTGGGAGGCTGCTGTCAAAAACTAATTCTTCTACTACTTTTTGAAAAGCAGCAGAAATCCCAAACCAGGCCTTGCCACCGAATGAAAATGGCCTAACTGAGCTCTGGAAGACTGCTTGGAATTCTATATCATTATGATAGTACCCACATTTTCTTCCCGGCAACCACAAACCTGGTGGTTGAGCCATATTTACTTCATCTTCCAAGTCAAATGAAGAGATTATTCTTAACATTGAGTTCTTACAACGGCTGGTTCAAGTTAACTGTCACAGAGATGATAGTTCTTACAGAAGTAGTCTTTGCTAATGGGGAGAATGTATTAGCATAATCCACATCATAAGTTTGAGTATCTTCTTTAATACCAATTGATTTTCAAGCCTCTCCCTAGACCATCAAATAGTAAACATTTCACTGACGCTTAACTGCAACTTTTTTTAGAATGAGAGGGAGGTCTTACATTGCATTGTAATGCATTGAAGCAATTTTATCTTTGATAGCTGATTTCGTCATTAATATTTACAATTCCATTACGCCAAAGTTTCTACAACAAACTATTCTTGCGTTTCTACAATATCATAAGAAACTTGGTATATGACACATAATACATTTTGAAGTAGGAGCAAAGGAAAATTGTAGAGGTATGTTTTGCAGTATTGCCGATACTGATACATATGGTATTGATTACTGATACATATGGTATCGGTTTGGCCTGTCAAGATCCGATATTGACCTCCATTGATACTAGCCTATAGCATTGGGGTTATCTTTTCCGGTCAAATCAGTAAAGTAAATTAAAAGGAAAAGAGAAAAGTATTGGAAAAACAGTGTTCAACACCATGATTGGGTCATGCCGAAGATCGAAATGATATAGTTTCTTGATAAGATTTCTTATCGACACACTCTTATTATTACCATTTCGAAGTGGTATATCCCTCTTATTATTACCATTTCGAAGTGGTATATCCCTATCCAAAACGCTTGTACTTTGCCTAAAAACAAGTAAGTTAACAATAGTATGAATTGCGGGTGAACAATGTATCATTGTTGAATATTGTTCCATTCAAAGCTAACAAGAACTGACGAATAATACATAAAACTATACCTAAATGTATCAAATACTTTCTGGTTTTCAGAAGTTTTTATTATTTTTGGTATTTCCACAATGAAGAACTCCAAAACTCAGATCCAAACCAGAAGAACTGCCAAAACCACTGATACAAATACAACCTTGCATAGAGGATACTAATTACACATATTGCAAAGTGTATTTGATGTTCTTCCAGCTCACCTGTTTCTTAATTCCAACTGCCTCTAGAAGCAACGACTTTCACTGCAGATTGCATTTCTTGTAAGAAAAAAAAAAATTACATTTTTCGTTATCTGAGTTTCATTGTTTTTAATAGTCATGTTATTAAAACTTCTCTTGCATTTACTATCAAATAGCATTTTATTAATAACTTCTTGATACTATGTTAAATCCAACCACGTAATGTTTTCTTCAGAACTTTAACTTTCAATGTAAGTGGGAGGGGGGGGGGGGGGGGGGTGCATATTCTGTTCCTGTGTATGTTGTGATAGTTGTTTATCTGTACTTTATGTGAACTACTGCTATAGTTTTAGCACTTCAAACATTGTGCTTATTTCTTTCAGGAAACTTAAAGTTAGTAGCCGAATATTTTCAAAGAAGTGAAACATTTGGAGGTCCTTCAACAGATTGGATAGGTACATATCATGAAATTTCAAAGTAAGTAATAAGATCCACTCGTATGTATTACTTGTGAATTATGTCTTGCAAGCATGGCTGATTGAAATAAGTATCTCCATTTGTAGAACCTAAGATTGTTGATTTGGTCAAATAATAATGGAGTTAATTAATTAAAATATTTAATCCATTATTTGAAACTATTTTTAGTGTTGATGAAGAAAAACATAGGATGCTTGTTTGTCTTTGCAATGTTGACATATTTATTCTCCTTTAATTTTTCACTAGTCAAAAGGTATAAATTTTGTTTGAGATATTGTGGCATCTTTTCTGTCTTAGTTAATTAGGGCTGTGTTTTTTTTAGAACGTTCCATTAGTAGTAACTAACGAAACAAAAGATCCAATTACCTGGACAAAGGAAGGGGTCAAACAAGTAAAATCCCCCCACCCCCCGAGGTCAACACAATTGTCTTTACCTTGAGCTTCTACTTGTTTCTTCCGGATCCTCCTTCCCTACTCTCTCGCTTCCTCCAAACGCTTTCCAAGTTCGGTTAGGCCTTGACCGAAGTACATAACTTCTTCTTTTTCATAACTTTAGTCCCACATAGGATATGATGTGATATGTTGAGGTATTAATATAGGGCTTTGGTCCTTGACTTACCAAGGGATTCCCTTTTAAGTTTTATTGGTTGGACCCTATTGTGCCTCAACTAGGATTGCTGTTTTCTGTGTGGTCCACCGCCCCAACAAATTTGTATCTGAGCTGATGGTTTATTTGGGTCTCTTGGATGCTATATATGTTCCAGACTTGTTTAGCACTAGTTTGTCACAGTCATTTGGTTCCCTCTCAATTTGATGATTGTGTGTTAAGCACAAGGTTTGGGCCTTAAGGTGGAGCTCAACACCTTTATTAGATGCGGTGTTTGTTGAGACACTATCTCCTTTAGGTTAGATGCAACGCAAGGTGGCTATGAGTTGTAGTATCCTGCTTCCAATAAGGTTAATGGAGACGGCTTACAACACAGTTTCGTCCCACATTGGATAGGATGTGCTATGTTGAGGCATCCCAATGTTATGTCTCAACTTGGGTTGCTCTTTACTGTGTGCTCGACCATCCAAACATAAAATCAATCACAACACTCAAATTTTAAGTTGTACTATTATCTAGGAAGCGTAGACACTCCAAATACATTAGAACATACAAAACAGGTGCAATCAGAGTCTCCATGTTCGCATAGCGTCGTGTTGTATTCCGTGTCTGTGCAACATAGAACGTGATTGCTTCCCTTGTTGTCTCTATGAAGGTTGTATTAGTGGGTGTAGAAGTAGAGGTATGGCAGTTGTGAAGGCTGCAAGTTCTGAGGTGTCAAATGTGGAGGCTGCAGTGGTGGAGAACGAATTATGGAAATTTATGAAGAGTTTGTGGGGGGCTATCTTTGTCTCGAGGTCTTCAACTTCACGTGTAAGGTAATCCAACTTTGGCTCATTCATAGTAAACTTTCGCAGAAGGAATTAGTAGTACTCATGATGATTGGAGTCAATTGTCGGAAGTACAAGTTTCAGTAATGAATCATAAAGAAATGGGTAAACTTGCTTTGATACCATTTTGATTTTGGAAACTCACACAGAACTCATGTCTTCCAATTTTAGATAAGTTATGAACTGTATTTATGGGTATTTTATAATTATGGTTAGGGATTGTGAGAAATTGGGGATAGTTCGATTTGAGGGACTGCTTTTAGGGGTTATAATAGAAGAAAGGACGTGCTTGATTGTACTGCACAGTCAGACTTTAGGGATAGATAGAACTAGGTTTTACGGTTGAGAATGTGGTTTAATGTATATAAGGTTTTTATGGGGAAGTTATGGAGGGTTTTGAAGTATCCTTTTATTATTATTATCACCATTTGTTGTGCTTGAACAACAATTAGAGGATAATATTTTAAGGGTATGAAAACCTTAATTAAGAATGAGTCTTTTTCCAGGGAAAAAAAGGGATTGGAAGAGGCTTGACATAGGATTTACACCCAATTATGTATCATAGGAGCCACGAAGAGTAATCTCACAATAGTTTTCACCACTAACATGCTTATAAAAAAGTTTTAGGGCCAATATATAGTCTCTAACAATTAATAACTTATCAAACAAAACTCCTACACAATATACATAACAGGAAGCTTAATTGCTTTCCATAAATATATGACCCTCATCCCTCACCAACACTATTTGGTGCAAGTGGTAGTGACTCTTAACATGGTATTAGATCAACTCTTGTTCAATTTCTTCGGCACAAATTTTAAGGGGATTTTAGAAAAATATATACTGTTGTATAAATCTAGCTCTCGACCATAAAATGGCTCTTGGATTGGTGGGGAGATATCGAATATAAATATATAAACCTCATCCCATGGGCGAATCCAAGGAGTTTGGTACGTAGGGACTTGGAAAAAAAAAGTGAGTAGGGACGTGGTAAATTATTTCAAATGTGTATAAGAGGATTCGAACTAAAGACCTACAAAACAGTCAAAACTATTCTACCAACTAAACTAGACTTTAACATTGTTCATAAAAGGGGACAATATATATATATATATATATATATATATATATATATATATATATATATGGGCAAACGGAATATTAGCTATATGCTCATATTCTTACATGAGTCGTCCACATATGGAACAATAGGAATGGAGTCTAATAGTGCACATGGCATGTAGGAGTCAATTCATATTGGTCCACATGTGCATGACTCATGTAGGAATATGAGCCTATGGCTCATATCCCGTTTATTTTTATTTTATTTTTGGAACCGGTAATTTCATTAATAAAAGAAAAACTTACAAACTCAAGGCCTTAAGCCTGCCTCCCCCTACCAAACCCCAAACATTTTACATCAGCTTCAATAGTAAAGGCTCGTATCCCGTTTATATATATATATATATATATAACTACCAAGCTCTCATAGTCCAAGTGGTAAGAGTAGGAGGCATTCCCCCAAAGGTCGTGGGTTCAAGCCTTAGGGGAAACACATGAACTCTCCATGTGGTTGTGGAAATTAATGTGAGTAACCATGGTGCTATGGACTGGGTGCGGTGCAGTCATGGTGTGGGCCTTCGAGCCGGTGCGGACCTCCAGGTCGTGTTGTAGCCTTCGGGTTGGTGGCCTTTAGACTGGGACTGGATTGTGGGCCATTAGGTGACCAAAAATTGTAATAAATAATTATCATTTCAAAAAATTCAGCCCATGCCTTATCCCTCACCAAAACTCTAGTCCAAAACTCTAGTTTTGGTGCAAGTTAGAAACTTTAGCACCTTACTTTTAGGATTCTTATTCTATACGACTTGGAATTGATTAGGGAAGGTTGACCCAACATGGCTATGTCCCTCCTATATCTTGGGCTTGTAACAAAATTATGACCTGAAATAAGCGATTTACCGAATTAAATCAAATCGAAACATATAAAGAAATATAACCCTCGTCCCTCGTGAACACTCTAGAGTGGTAGGGACTTTGAGACACTAATTTTAGGATTCTTTTTCAAATATGACTTTGAATCAAATAAGGTTGACTCAACATAGCTCTGTTTCTCATATAATGAAATATGACTGAGACGAACCATAAACTAAATAGAATAAAATAATCAAACCTAACTCGGTGTTCTAAATTTCGGTCTAGGCGGTCGTCTAGGTGTTGTTCGACCTGCCGTCGCACCGGAAACCCCCTAATCAGCGTTCCTAGGCGCTTGCTCGACCATGTTTGACACCTAGGCTGAAAATAAAAAAATATTTAAACATTTAAATTTTATAAAAAGTCAAATTTGAAATTCAAAAAAATAATATTCAGATTTCAAAAAAAAATCAAAAAGTTTCAAAAAAATCAAAACTCAAAAAAATTTTAAAAAATCAAAAAAATTTAGAAAAAAAATTCAATAAAAATTGTATGGCTGCCTAGGCGGTCCTCCACCGCGTCGATTTCTCCTAGCGAAATCTATAACACTGTCTAAACTAGTAAAACTATAAGGGACTGTTTGGATGCTTGTAGCTCCTCTAAAGTATGAAAGTGTCACTTTCAATATGTTGTAATAAATTGCACTTGCAATAAAATTGTGAATGTATCAATTTCCAAAATATGTTTGGATACATAGCTTTTGTCCTCCGCAAGTGAGGGGTTTCAAACTATTTTGTTTGGATGACAACATGAAAGTGTAAGTGAGAATTAAAAAAGTAGAGAGCATAGCCACTTGCAATAGAGTTGCAATCCATTTCTCCTACAACTGAAAAATGAAGAAGTGACACTTTCTATTGCAATGAAATGTCATACCACAACCACTTGCAATGGAGTTGCAAGAGATATCCAAACACTAAAACTGCCTACACCAACGGTTAGTTGCAATGAAAGTGAGTTTCAAACCACTTTCAATGCACTCTCACATATCCAAACAGCCCCTAAGTGCATATGATTTGTCCCCTTCACAATAACCAAGTCAAATTGTATACTGTGACATATTGCGAGTCTAATGATTTATTAGTTGCTGGTAGTTCTTTACAACCTGCTGAATTCTTTGAAAACACATTTAGCTTTGTGGCTTTTCCATTTTTTATCTTTATGATTGTCTTCTTCCAGGTGAAGTGATTGCCTTGTAATATGGTAGTGAAAACCTTCAAGCAGCCACACCTTTGTCTTTCATAATCTATCATAAGTTCCGCAAGAATTTAGAATTTAGAACAAATAATGATTTTCTTTGTTTAAATATACAGTTTATCTAAATATATGGAATGTTTGTCAACTTGTCAATTTCAGGATTCTGTATGAAGAAACTGATTATATTAATGAAGGAAAGAATGCGGATAGATTCCGTCGGGATTATCGTAACATCAAGTGGGTTCGCGTACCTGTATGTTCCTGCACTGGACTATATTTAAAGTTACATTTTGTAGAGGTCTTCGTATTTAAATTACAAGCTATTAATGATAACAAAAGACATGGTTTCTAACAGTTGACTGGGTTTGTAATGTATATCTGTTTTTGTTTGTAGCTTATAAACTGGGACTATACTTCTATGAAGATTGTGACTATGGAGTATGTTCCAGGTTAACATTACTGTATTCCTGCTGAAGTTTTTTCATAGCCTAAAATGAAAAAGAATGTAGTAACACCTAGTCCATATCACTCACATTAGAATGTCCTTATGGTAAACCTAAGAACTTAGTTTGGATGTGCTTATGAAATTTTGTTTTATATGATTGACCCATTGAGCAGGCATAAAAATAAATAACTTGGATCAAATAGATGCACGGGGCTTTAGTCGTTCTCAGATCGCTTCACGCACAATTGAGTCATACTTGATTCAGGTATGGAGGTTCTTCAATTTTGGTGGAATGAATCAATGATAATAATTTCTATTTATATATTGGCCTCTTCCTTTGATGTCCTATTGAGTGCTTCTCAGCAGTAAAGTGTTAAAATTCTATAAATCCTTGTCTTCCTTTATTCACCCTCTAAGACATTTTGTTAATTTGGTTCTGTTCGTGAAGCATGATTCTTCTGTTCAAGTTTATCAACTAAAAAGCCACATATTGCTATGACCTTGATCTACTTGATCAAGTGTTCATTCCGGCTCAAGGAAAACCATGAGCGAAAGAGGGGGGCCATCATAAAGATTAGGAGTTGTTTCATATATTCCTGGTTATGAAATGGTCGTCTAATGTAACCAGGGAATCCTCCGTTTTAGACTAGAATAAGGCTCGAGCTTTGCTCTAGAGGCTTACTTTCACCTCCATGGCAGTCCACAAGTCTGAACGAAAACAGTCCTAAAGGACTTCTTGTCCTTCATATTTTAAATCCGTGTTATGTTTTTTCTTATGGATAGTGCATGTGTGGCATGATATTATCGGTAGTGGGGGAGGGCATATTCATGTCTTCTTGTTTTACTAGATGGAGAGCACTAGTGTTGCTGGTGCATATAATCCAGTCATAATTTTTTGTTACATTGATTATGCATGTTTTGGTTATTTATATGTTTATTTTGCAGCTTGATCAAATATATCCATATATTTGATTGTCTCAATATTATTTATGCCCCTTTAAATTTGGAAATAAATAAATAATTTGCTAAAATAACTATAAAATTTAATATCATTATTTTCTCAAAAATTTAAAACATCAATAAATAATAATTGCTCAAAATAATCATTATTCCTTATATATATATATATCAAAAAATAATTTTAAAACAATCAATTAATCAATAATTTATATTTATAATATAATTGTTTTTCAAGAAACTATTTTAATTTACTTAGTGTGTTTTTAGTGTGTCAAACTTACAATAGTATGATATATGAATAAACTAATGCCAACATTGGTTATCGAATCGAACGTGAGAGGATTTCATAATCCTAATAACAATCTTAGGATTATTTTTCGTGGAATGACAAACATTTGGATTCTAAAATTCCAATTTATACTTGACTTCGGAATCCATGTTGACTAATCGCTAGGAAGCACGAACATTCCAAATATGTGACCGTGTCATTTTGGACATGTATCACATACTCTATGGTCATTCCAAAATACACTATAACACCATATTAGGTGTTGTGTGCGTGTCGCCGTGTGCTTATCGTGTCATATTCCTGTCCATGCAACATACACTAATCCCCTCTTAGATGCATATTTTTCCACGAAAGTTTGGAGGGGAGGGCAATGCACAAGGCATTTCATTTTTTTATAGGCTAAATTACAACTTGATACCCTCAACTATTCCAAATGTTCAACTTAATACCCTCAACTTTGATAGGTACTAATTTAATATCCTCTCAACTAATATTTTCAACTTGGTTCCCCTCCGTCACCCTAACCGTTAGTTTTAACGTTAAAAAAATAAAAAAATAAATTTTAATTCCTAAACTACCCTCCGCCCCACCCCCCCAACCCTACAGCTGCACCTCCCTTCCCCACCCCCGCCGCACCCCCTCCCCCGCCACGCGCCACCCCCCTCTGTCGCGCGCCTCCCCCTCACGCCACCCCGGTGCGCGTCCTGCCGGCGGTCGCTGGTGCTCGTGACTGTGCGCCACCCCCCCTCCGGTTGTCGGTGCCGGAGAAAGAGAGGGGGAGCTGCTGGAGAGAGAGTTGAGGTTTGGGAAGGGTATTTTTGTCATTCTCTAGTTCGGTTAACACCGTTAGAAGAGAGAGTATCAAGTTGATGACTATCAAAGTTGAGGGTATCAAGTTGGACATTTGGAATAGTTGAGGGTATCAAGTTGTAATTTAGCCTTTTTTATAAGTTACAATATAGTTTTCCAAAGTTTTGGGGGGGGGGGGGGGGGAGGCATGGCGCCCTTAAGCCATGATTTAGGTCTGCCCCTGGATAAGTGACAATATATTAAAAGAAAAGATAAGATAAGAAATTAATGTATTTGTACGAAGTTAGAGGTATGTCAATAGAGGACAAAATGAGAGAAAATCGTCTTTAGGTGGTTTGGACATGCGCAACATCAACCAATAAATACATTGTAAGGAGCAATAAGATAGTAGTTAAAATAGCCTTTAGGATTATGGGTAGGCCTAAAGGAACTAGCACTCTGACTGTAAAAGTTATGTTAGTGTTATACACGACATGGCCCTTAACAGGGCTGAACTGAAAGGATTCAAACAACCAACCCAAAAGGTTCAAGGATTTTTTTTCTTGTTGTCTGGGAGATGATGTAACATGCCTGATATATTGCTGAAAACACCTTTTTGTATATTTTATTTAGTTCACTCTCTTTGCCAGTTTCAATTACTGGGTAGTTGAGGAACCAAGGAAGATGGTATGGAGGTGTACAATCAAGAGGAGGAGGGTGAAGAGACATACTAAGATTTGTATTGAACAACTTAGGAAGATGAAGATAATATGAATAGAACCTGTTTAGAATGGATCAGAATAAGCTTTGTGCAACACTTGATGCGGCTCTTTTTAGGAGTGACTTGTGAAGAAGGATTCACATGAGGTTAATGAGAAAATTTTAAACTCTCAATTCCCATTCTTAACCAAGGCGATTTTGATCCTTCGTTTCACCCCTAACGCAAAAGAATTCATCAGGTTGATCCAACGTAATTGGAGGACAACTTATATATATATATATATATATATATATATATATATATATATGGGACGGGATCAGGTGACACATACAATTTAACATCTAAAAAAATTGCAATCTCAGCCGTACATCATGTTAAATGAATGGTTCAGATTTGATAGAGTAGTTTATATTAAATAACATGCATGTCAAATTGAATATCGTAGTAATTAATACAACCTACTATTAATTAACATGCATGCTAATTAATACTTTCATGCATGTAAATTTGGCATGCATTTAAATCTGAACCATTCATTTCAAATGATGTGTGGCTGAGATTACGTATTTTTTTAGATGTCAAATTGTATGTGTCATCATCCGATCCCCACCCTATATATATATATATATATGAGGGTAAAACAAGTAAATTATACACCTCCCCACTAACATAATTACTAAACCACTAATAATCACACACTTCCAACTACAATAAATGTTCACAATCTCAAAAATAAATTTACTTCAAAATATTTTATACTATTTCAAAATGGTTGTCATGAATGTATAAAAAGTGAGAAAAAAGCAAAGACAAAAGACATGTGCAACGCAATGCACGACAATCATGAGTCCCTCTTTTGGAAAAATGACAATTCTAGGGCTCCTTCTACTGGAGTTGGTAATGGTGACTCTAGGGCCCTCTCTCCTCCTCTAGCGATGTGGGGCTGAGGGGACTCAAAGGAGTCTTGACCTGATCAAGGCCGGTGGTCACGGGCAGGTCCGGGTGTATTGTCGTGTATCGATGAAAAAGCCAAGTGCCTTCTCGGTCGAAAGCTAGAGCAGAGGTTATAAGAGGTATACTTGACAAACTTTCCAGAGGTCCCCCCTCCCCAGTTCTCCTTAGCAGCATGTGCATTCTCATGACTTGGAGTTGGGCCATAGAGTCGTCCCGTCTGGCTACTGGCATGATGTTTAGGTCCCCTGGCTTGTCTATGAGTAATTTGGGGGGGGGGGGGGGGGGGGGGGTAGAATTGGTCGATAGGGGAGTGCATCTTTAGGTGCAGGTCTTCTCCCGCTTTATGCCGAGGTCATGAGGTGTGATTTATGCACCCAAAGTATCTGAAGAGGCTGCCAGGCTCCTCTTCGCTGAACCAACCCTCAACCCACGTTGATGGTGTGTGAACGGCAGACATCTCCGATTACAATGTAGCTATTTCTGTGGCGGAGTGGAGGAATACAATAGTCATGTATGTGGTCGTCCCACGACTTCCTTATTCGGTTGTCTCGGCATTCACGCATAGAGTGTGGTAAGTGTCTGGAACAATAACAATTTTTTTTTCCAGGGAGAATGTATTTTTCTTTCTTAAATTCTCCCTTGAAGCTGACCTGGAGCGAGTGCTTTCAGAGGGTCCGTGGATATGGGGTGGGGTGGGGGGGGGGGGGGGGTGCGTTGTGACACTATGGTATCCCTCGAGTATGATATGTTGGCAGTCGTCCCTATCTGGATTTCGTTCCCAGAGCTTCCGCTTCCGCTTTGGAATTTCCAGGCAATCTGCAAGATTGCGAGTGTCATTGGCACCCTTATTTGAATGGACTTGGCCATTGCAAATCACTCAATAAAGTTTTACCTTCTTCATATATATATATATATATATATATATATATATATATATATATATATATATTTCGAAGAAGGTAAATTTTATAGATAAACACCAAGATTACAACTATAGTCCAGCCCAAATTACAAAATAGGTTATCTGGTATCTAGGATATCTATGTCAGTATCTTTTTTTTTTTGTACAGCAAAAATACCGAGGAAAAGACCCTCAAAGATACACAGATTTCGTTTCCTCCACATATGCCTGACTACCACCCCAAAAATAAGTCTGAGACGGCGGTATCCTCTAGCTCCGCTGTCTTTCTGAGCTTTAACTTCATTCATAACAGAAGGCTCTGATTTGCACGGTGGTTAGCCCAAACTTAGAACTCTGGGAGATCCAAATATTCCATGCAAAGTCACATGCATAAAATAGATTATTCCTAGACTTGGTTAGCCCAAACTTAGAAATCTGGGAGCTTCAAATATCTCATGCAAAGTCACAAGCAAAAAATAAATGATCCCTAGACTCATTCTCATTCCGCATAAGCAGCACTTCTTATCCTCGCAGGGGATCCCAAACATAGTAAGCATGTCCCGAAGAACTCTTGGGAGCGTTCCAAATATCCCACGCAAAGCCACAAGCAAAAAATAGATGATCCCTATACCCATCCTCATTTCCGCATAAGCAACACTTCTTATCCTCGCAGGAGATCCCAAACATAGTAAGCATGTCCTGAGTGAGAAGTCTGTTCCTGAACGTTTTGTAGAGGCACAGAAAAATCTTGATTGTCGTCCCTTTCGTCCATACCACATATGTCCATGATAGGTTCTAATTTGGTTCACTGTTATTCGGAACTTGAAGGTGCCTCTCCATATCTTCCTAAACCCATTAATCCTCCGTTCCCTGCCTATCAATCTCTACCGCATGGATGTCTTCTGCATGAGCAGTCTCGATCAAACGGTCATGCAGTTTCTACTCCCCTTCCTGAATAAGTCTATTTACCGTGTCAGTAGAGCCCACTAATTCGTAAAAGTGCTTTCGATCAAGCTGGAGTGCTTGATCCACGGGTCATGTCAAATGCTGGTTTGAGCCCTAGAGCATATCATGCCCTTAGCCTCATAACCAAAAGCGATTTAACCATGACCGAGTAGTTGTTGCTACTAGTCGACCAGAAGTTCCCTTTCGGAAAATACCTTCCCTTAACCTAGTTCGTCCAAAGAGACTTTTCGTTGATGAATCTCCAGAAAAGTTTGAGGAATGCCGTTTCTCTGAGGAGGGACAAGAATCTCAGCCCAACTCCTCTCTCATTTTTAGCCGGCACAATCTCTCCCAACTAATAGCATGCATGCCTCTCTCCACAAGAAGCCCACACACATTATTTATTCTTTTTGATCGTGCCTTTGGGAAACATAATAGCCTGCAACTAGTACATAACAACTGCCGAAATAACAACTTTGATAAGTTCAATCCTACCCCCAAAGGATAAAATTTGTGCCTGTAATTCCTCCAGTCTCGACTGTGTGTAGTTGAGAAGTCCCTCGCACTCCGCATTAGAGGCATAGTTAATCGATAGGGGAAGGCCCAAGTACTTAACATGAAGCATTCCTTCCGCAATGTCCATTTTGGCCAGTTAAGCCTCATTATTCCCATAAGTATGATTCATGAACATCTGGCTCTTGTTTCTGTTCAGCTGCAATTCCGACCAACTCTCCAAGGTATCGAAGATGCCCTTAAGCTGTCAAGTGACATGTCCATCGGCTCCACAAAGACCAGCAGATCATCAACATAAATAAGGTGAGAGACCACATGTTTCGTCTTCCGAAATAAGGGGATAATATGCCCGTCCACTGCCGCATCATCCAGCAGGCAAGCAAGGAACTCCATCACAATTGCAAAAAACATAAGGAGATCCCACCTTGTCTTAGACCTCTATCGCTGCCAAACAATTTCTCCTGCTTATTTCTAACAATTATGGAGAAAGAGGAGAAAAGACACATTCTCTCACCCTGTCCACCCATCATTTGTCAAAATTCATACATAGCATGATGTGACAAATAAAGTCATGATTGATCCAGCTTCAAGCACATTTTGTTACATGCTTGTTAAAATTTCTCACAAGGTCGTGGGCCAGCAAGCAGTTCTCCGAGATATAACATCCTTTGATAAAAGTCGTCTGATTGAGAGAAATAATCTCATGCATGACATCCCTCATCCGGTCACATATAAGGTGGGTCATGATCTTGTATAAGAAGTTGCAGCATGCAATAGGCCTAAAGTCTCCCATTGAAGTCGCTCCCTCCACCTTCGCAATCAAGACCACAAAAAGTATGGTTAAGCTCCTTATGCAGCTTACAAGAGTTGAAGAACTCCTTTATCGCTTCCAGAACTCCCTCTTTGATAATATCCCAGTGTTTCTTGAAGATAGCAGTCCTAAAACTATCTGGCCTAGGATCAGCTTCTTAACAATAAGTTCAATCTCCTCTAAGGACAAAGGGGCCCACAACACAAAGTTAACCCGCCTAGAAACCATCTTCTTGAACTCAAAGCGAAAAACTGGACGGGTAGGAGTTCTAGTTGTAGAGCTCCTGGTAGAAACGAACCGCCTCATCCCGGATACCATCAACCCCAGTAATAAGCATCCCGTTAGGATCTAACAACCCATGAATGGCATTTCGATTATGTCTAGCTTTTACCGTAGTACGGAAGAACTTAGAGCACCTATCACTATTTCTGAGCAAGTTGCATTTAGCTCGTTGTTTGACTTGGACCTCATCCAATAATCTTTTCCTGGACAACCGATCTTGGAGGGCAACCTCTTCTTCCATGAGAATGGGGTCGAGCGGATCTAACTAAACCCTTTGTTGAGTGTCTACCATATTAGCCTTTAGCTCCTGAAGAGGAATAGCATCTCCCTTGTTTCAGGCCTTAAGGAGACCTTTAATAGACTTCAACTTGTGTACGAGCCTATATTGAGCAGTCCCACTCCCCCAACTTTGCTTGATCACCTCCTCATAACCCTCCATGTGGATCTAGGCGTTGCAGAATCTGAAAGGCCTCTCTTTGATAACCGACAGCTCCGCCAGTCTAATGACAATAGGGGAGTGGTCACTAGTACCTGAGGTAAGCTTTCCGTCAAACACAGTTGGAACGTATCCAACCACCTCTCATTACAAAGAGCGTGGTTCCAGCTTATGATAATCCGTTTGTGGATCGTCCGGTTGTTCCAAGTCCCGATGTGTCTGGTCTTAGCCATACACATGAGCCCAGAGGATAAAAGGCATTGTTGAAACTCCGAGAGGATTGCTTGCCGAATCGATCGACCTCCCTTCTTCTCGTTAGCATATAAAATAACATTGAAGTACCCCACAACAACCAAGGGCCATCTGTACCCAACAAGCGTACTAGAAATAGTAACTCTCTCCACAGCTCAAGTCGCTTGATTCGATCATTATGTCCATACACCGCTCCCACCACAATTTGAAGACCCCCTTTATTGGTGAATTTAATGGTGAAGAGTTTGTCAGAACACTAAATCACTTCTCCCTGTCAAATCCTGGTATCTCACATCATCCCATATACGAGCCATATTGCCATAGTCGAGGTTGTGGACGGATGACTAGTGCGACAAGGTCTGCATGATCATCTTAGTAACCGATCTGATTTTAGACTCCATAATGTTGATAATTGAACACCTGGACTTCTTAGCATACTTCATAATATCTCTCCACCTACCTGTCGAATTCGTCCCTCTTACATTGCATGTGAAAATAGTCATAAATTACGGTGGTTGATTTCCTTGTTAACACGCAAACTCTCTATAAAGGGGGAGGGTCCATCCTACCGAGAATTAGAAGTTTTACCACCTCCTACTTTAGACTTAACTTTAGCATGCCAGATTAGGGGTGAGCATTATTCGGTTTTGGACCGAAAAGCGAGCCGAATCACCGAATAAGAGATTCGGCTCGGTTTGAAAAAAATCGATTCGATTTATGTTTTGAAAATACTAAAAAAAGTATTCGGTTTTTGGTTTCGGTTTCGATCCAAAACCGAAAACTGAATAAGGTATATATAATTATGAAAATACCTCCAATTATATGAATATGGTGTAATTAAAATGTGTATATTTTGAAAGCAACAATTCTATTTATGTGTTTTGAAGTCAAATTTTGGTAATTTAACAATTAGTTTAACTTTGAACGTAAATACAACAAATGTGTGTATAAAAATTTAATTTTTAATATCATTTAACCATTATTCCAACTTTGGACCATATCCATTAAACAATAGAAATAACCCAACCGAATAAACCGAATCGTTATTCGATTCGGTTTTGGCTAATTTCGGTTCGATTTCGGTTTTGAATTTTTAGAATTTCGATTTTGACTATTTAGATTTTGAAATCGAATAAACCGAACCTCACCCCTATGCCAGATGGGATTCAGGTAGGCCAAAGGTTTCTGACTAGTTTGTATCTCGTCCTGACGTCTCATCTCTTTGCTTGAGTCATGAGAGGAGCGATACACATGATGAACGATACAAAGCGCTCATTCACTTGCTAGTCTCCTCCGTACTCTGTCATGATCCCCATATTGGCTAACCCTGAAGATAACCAAGCTTGAATTGTCTTCCTCATGTTGCTTGTCATGTTCAAACACCACCACTACCTGTTGTGCCTCGTCGCATCCTCCCTTACTCACTTCTTCCTCATTCTCCGCTCCTATCATCTTCCCCAAAACCAAAAGAGAAGATTGAGGAGCCTCTTGAAAGACTGGCTCATCCGTGTCCATGTTTCTAGGTTCCATAGATATGTCATCCTCCGCTCTCATAGTGCTAGGGAGAATTGTGTTAGCTACTTTGGGTGCTGGCTCCTCTTGATTAGAACGAGGGACTCGATTAATAATGACATAAGGTGCTCCAACGTTCGGGAACTGAGAGATGATGTGACCAAAGCTATGGCAGGAATGACAACATAGCAAAACCCTCTCATACTCCACTTTCTGAAAGATAATATCACCTGTCGGAAGCTCAATCTCCAGATTGTCAAGGAACGTGTCTGGCGCATTAATCTCAACAAAAATTCTAGCAAAAGACAATTGTTCCCTTCTAGTAGTGCAATTATCTATACGTAAAGGAATTTTCACTCCGCTCGCCAACTTCATGATTGTCGGACCACTCCAGAGTTGAGGTGAGAGCCATGGTAACCTAATCCATATAGGAATGGTGGTCAATCGATCCCGTTCGAAGTTAGAGGATGGATAACATATTCTCAAGACTACCAATCTCCCATTAAAGGTCCAAGGACCATTTTGAATGACCCTCTCTAGGTCTTCCGTCATCCCGAACTTAACGAAGTAGAAACTATTCTCCCTAAAGAATATGTTCATGCTTCCTTTTGGTTTCCACATCCGCATGGTGAAGTCCTTGAGTTGACCAAAGTATGGTCGGACTCCCATGATGTAAAGAACAATAGTGTTATTTCAAAAGACCTTCGTTTCGGCAATGTCGTCTTTGAAGATGGCTATAACTGTCCTTCCTTAGACATTTTTAGGCGCCACAAAGTGTATCTCGATGTCATCCCTCGCCAAATCCGGCCTACACCGGTCTTCTCAGGTGGTAGGAGCATCACTCGTGGTCATGAAGGAGTTGGGATCCCTCACCGACATTCTGTCGAACACTTGGGAGACATGTCGTGCCACCGGAATTGTAGTCTTAGGGGGTACACGAGCTTTTCGAGAAAAAGTAGTTGTTTGGCAAGGGGGCCACCATTCCCCGACAGGGGCTGGCCCACAGAGGGAGTAGCTCTCCTAGGCCCAGCAGCAGGAGCCATAGGTTTCTTACCTTTCCAACGGTGCACATGGAAGAGGGTCAGAGGCGGCGGGGGAGGGGGGGGGGGAGCGGTGGGCGTGCGGTATGGCTCGAGGGGGCTCATCTCACATGCAGAGTTTATATGTGTGTGTGTCCCCAGGGCCGGAGCCGGGGCCGCGGCCTAGTGGTTAGGTCGGGGGACATTGGACGTGGAGGTCGAGGGTTTGAACGTTCACATCGTCGGCAGTTAAGTAGCCTAATCTAGTATATAAAAACATACACACACACACACACACACACACACACATATATATATATATATATATATATATATATATATATATATATGAAATAATGCTTTGATACATATTTGTACTCTATATTGTTACAGTTTTGTCATTTTTCTGCTATTTCAGATATTAAAGACTGGCTTCTTTCATGCTGATCCTCATCCTGGCAATCTTGCTCTTGATACGGATGGATCACTTATCTACTATGACTTCGGAATGATGGGCGAAATAAAACCCTTCACCAGGGAAAAATTGCTTGAATTATTCTATTCGGTCTATGAAAAGGATGTAAATAAGGTATATTAATTTTCTATGCATTATATTGATTCATGCTCTTTACAGATTAACCCGAGATAGTATAAATTAAAGAACTGATATTCTTAAGTTTGAAGGATTCGGTTTGATTTTTCATGCCTTTGCTTACTTTGTGTGTCCATTTCATAATGAACCCAGTTAAGCCTAGCTTAATGCTCTGCTAAGATCTATATGCCTCTATATAAAGTTTGAACATCTGATCTTGCAGGAATTGATAAGGTATATTAATTTTCTATGCATTATATTGATTCATGCTCTTTACAGATTAACCCGAGATAGTATAAATTAAAGAACTGATATTCTTAAGTTTGAAGGATTCGGTTTGATTTTTCATGCCTTTGCTTACTTTGTGTGTCCATTTCATAATGAACCCAGTTAAGCCTAGCTTAATGCTCTGCTAAGATCTATATGCCTCTATATAAAGTTTGAACATCTGATCTTGCAGGAATTGATAATTTTTATGAGTTAAATGAATTTGTACAAGGCTATAAGCTCATGTAAGATCATCACGATTAAGTAGATGCATATGAATATTAGACAAGCTGCAGAGTAACATGTGTTTTATTTTAGAAGTTTAAATTGTCACTGATTCTTTACCAAACTAGTTTTCTCCAACTACATGCTATGATACCTAGTGGACAATGGAAATTTAAATTTTCTCTGGCATTCAAATATTTGAGTCATTTCGTAATTAAAATTAGTTTATCCATGTAGAAAATCAAGAACTACCGCACTAGAAGTACATTGAAGCCACCTCAAACAAGAACGTTGGTCGAGAAACTGAAACCTTCCTATTTAGTTCATCTGAATCAGGAAGCAACCGGAAAGGCTCCCGTGCTTCTTGAAATCCAATCAGAAACCGAAAGCTTGGCATGAAAGCACCTTACCAACTAGCACTCTTGGCTTCTAAAATGTCTACAAGAGAAAACCCTATAGAATTAAGCTAATAAGCTTGGTGTCCTACATATCTAGAATTATTTATACAGCAATTAATTGTACCATTACCAAGTGAATTTGGAGTGCTTTCTTCTAGTTTTGATTTGTAATCTTGATATAGTATCAACTATCAAGAAATACTTGAACATACCACCATATACTCATCAAGGGTGACTGAACTAGGATCCCACAATATAAGAGATGTATTGTATTAAAAATTTAAAATGCACAAACTTGCAAGTGTACAAGTTGAAAAGTTGATGTACCTTTGAAGGGCTTGAAAAATGCTATTGAAAAGCATATAATTGAAATATCGAGATGAGGTTTTTGAGGAAGAAAAGCCATCTAGGAATTCTGAGGATTGAAAAGTCCAGGATCCCTCTCTGCTTGGTTTCCTTTTACCTATGCTCTCTTCCTTCACATCCCTTCCCTTCTATCTCATATAAAGGTAAATGTCTATGCATATATCTATCTTGGAGGAAGGTGTGCAACACATTAACAATGTGGAAGAAATAGTCGAATAAATGTAAAAAATTTACACAAACAGGAGATCACGATGGCAACATTACTATTATTGAAACCAAAGACCTGTTTTTTTTTTTTTTTTTTTGTGATTGATAAAGGTTAAATAAGAAACAACATAAGGATCATTAAACTAAAAATTAGCTCATATGTTTGCCGATCCATTCTGTTGGAAGATTAGATGTCTATGACCTGCACCGATCTGGTCCACTTTACTGACCCTACCAAACCATGATGTCCATGCTAGAACTCATCTTCTTTTTTATCTTGTTGTGTGGCCATGTCTAACATATATTCAATGCATGTGTATTTTATGATGGCAACCATCTACTAAGATGTTCTTTAATACACTAGCCGATTCTTCCTTCTTCTTTTCTCTAGTTCTTTTCCCTTCATTGATTCGCCCTTACTGGCAATCTTTAGTTTTAAGTACCTCAAGGTTGAGCAACTCAAAAAAAAATTCTTGAGATAAGACCAGTCATAAATGACCATCCTTGTCTTAGGATACTAGAATCAAGACCTCCCATTCCCATTTTTATTTTGTCCGGATTGGAATTCGAGCCCTTGCCCACTCCTTCCCTCCCTTACTAGTGTGACCACTATATCAGCACTTTGGTGGTAGATTTTACATTTTAAGTCTTATATATAGATGAGTAGATTCATATTATGGTTTAAATACTGCATATACATATCTTGCCTTTTATAGGATAAAATCACACAAAAATGTTAATAGCTAATGTAGTTACTTCATTAGATAGGATGACATTTAATATTGAAGACGACAAAGAGTGGCCTATTTCTAGGGTGCCCTATATGTACATTAACCAAAATCTGCAATTTAATATGAACCTGATATTCAATATTTATAACCTTGATACATATATAATTGTGGTTTCATTTGATACTTCTGACGACCTTTTACAATTGTCTTAGTCTTAGGTACATCGTTAATTATTATTTTACAGTCCAAAAAATATAATGTGTGTTTTTGGTTTATGTAGCATATGCTAATGTGATAAATGCTTGTTACCTATGACAAACTATCATGCAGATTTTGAGATGCCTCATTGATCTCAAGACAGTTCAACCTACTGGAGATTTGACATCTGTATGTATGCTCTGCAACTTGTTCAGAGAGAACCTAAAGTTTTCTTCTCTTTGGTCTTTAGGTTAATATTTAATGATGTTTTTTTGTGTTTCTTAGGTGAGGAGGTCAGTAAAATTTTTCTTGGATAGTCTATCAAACCAGACTGATCAGGAGCAGACTTTGGCTGCAATAGGGGAGGTAGAATGCAGATTTTAACAAAAACCAAACTATTGGCAAATGACTTTTGTAAACCATAACGAGAGAGTTGCAATATATCATGAAACTTTGAACATTCTTTGCAGGATTTATTTGCAATAGCTATGGACCAGCCAATCCGTTTCCCAGCCGCATTTGCGTTTCTCTCAAGGGCATTCTCTACTCTTGAAGGTGCTATTCTGACATCAACTTGACTACCTCTTAGCCATGTTGTATACTCGTTTTCCTGTAGAGTTCTCTATTAACTTAAGAAAATGGTCTTACTGCAGTAGGCATTTATAAAACGTCATAAGTGGTAGTATTATGTATTAACTTGGGTGGGAGGAAGGGAGTTGTTAAAGGAAAATTTGCTGTATAAACTGTTAGCATATGACCCAAATACTCTTATGGGCTTTAGGGCAACTCTCGACATTCTATATGTACTCTCCATACAATGAACAAAAACTAGGTTGGAAATTTCCAAAATAACATGGTATCAGAGCCACCCATTCCTAGCTCAAACCCTATTCACACTCCAAACTTTATTCCGTTAATAGGAGACCTTCCGACCAACCAGCATCCCACCACTAAGTGCATCATCTCGAAACGACTAGCATGTTGAAGCCTCTTGACCATCGCCAACAGCCTTCTAAAGCATTATTGGAGATCCAGAATCTGTCTCGTCTCACTATCCCAGCCGCCCCACGACCTCTCCGGACAGATTTGACCTCACTGGTGACTCCCTCGCGCCGCCACGACCCCAACCACTGGTTACCGACGTTCTCCCAGTGCCTCCATGACCCCACATGCGACCATCACGCTCCCGACACCACCAGCCTTCATAGGCCTCGCAGCATCAGCCCCACCTAGTCCTCCGGTCAGCCTCGGCCCCTCACCGCCAGCTCCTTGTACATCTCGGTCCCCCGCCATCAACCATCCACAAGCAATTCGGATCTAAGAGGGAGATAACTCCACTTGCTTGCAGCCTTTGCAAGAGAACTCCATTTGATTGCAGCCAGAGCTAAGGGGCTGTTTGGTTTGACAAAGTGGCGCGGAATAAAAATTTTAAAAATCGACATTTTTTGTACGCATTGTGGTGAAATGGAACAAAGTAGAGCGAAGTCGAAAATCCTTCGTTTGACTGCTTTGACGTAGTGGAGGTTAGGAGTGAAAATCCTAAATTTTGGTTGGTTGGTTGTTGAAGTGAGTGAAAATTGTAATTTCTTCTTGAAGTGACATTAATAATAAATCTTCTAATTTTTTGTCAAGGTAGAGAAAAAGTGGTCCTCCAACCAAACGCATGGAGTGGGAATGAGGATTTTCCAATTTCTCGTTCCACTTCGGAGGAAAAAACTTCGATGTTAAAACTTAAAACTCCAATTTCGTGGAAGACAATATTTATTGTTCATGTCAAATCACAATAAATATTATCTGTAAATTTTTCAACCAAACACGTGAAGTGGCCAAAATATAGTGATCCAAAATCCAAATTTTGGCCACTTCTGCTCCAAATCTGCGAAACAAACAACCCCTAAGAGGATCCCAAACAAACCTTAGGGCCTAAGTAGTCCCCTCCCACTCAAGTGATGACTTAATCCTAGACATTCCCACTTCATTCTATGGCTGAGATCTAATCCTACTCTATTTTTTTTTCTAATCATAGTCGTCATTCCCACTTCCTTATATGGTCCAGATTTTAACTCGCTATTTTTTACATTTTAATCCCCATTGTTATTATTCTTTTCAATCCACTAGCCCTTTAGCTTGTATTCCTTCTTCCCACTAACGCTATATACACCCACTAGCCCATTTAGCCTATCCACTAGGCCATATCTCAGCATTATTTCCTCACCGTCTTGGATGGTGATGCAGGATGTTGGTGTCTGGTTCTACCAGTTAGACTGTTGTGCTTCTACTACTTGTGTTTCTATAACTACTTTGATTACATTTCTCAGATTGATTGTTTGGGTATGTACTACTACTTCGACTACTCTAGTGTCCTCAATTTTGTAGCGTTCTTCTCGTCTACAACCGTTTTGATTATTGGGTTGTCTACAACCGTTTTGATTATTGGGTTTTCTCTGCTACTTTAACTATTGCACGGTAATATCTACTGGCTCTCATATTCGGATATTGGAACGTGTTGATTGGTTTTCCGAATACTTTTTGATCTTTGGCTTCTTTCTAAGTTACTCCTCTCGACAAGTTCTACTTTTCGTCTATTGTGATCTAGCTTCCTCTGGCATCTATTAGTCTGCTAGTAGTTCTATTATTCTTGGTTTATTATGCTCGACACTCGTTTTATTTGTACACTATTGCTTATGGCTACTATTCTATGATGACATCCCCCACTCCAGTCTCTAGCATATTTGCTCAGTTCAAGGACTTTGATCGTGGCTATGATTAAGGGAGAGTTTGATGTGACTCTTCTATTGGACGTGATACTTACATCTATCGACAAATTCATCTACGTGCAAATTGTGGTGCACGAACCACTCTTTTGTCTATTGTTGGCTTAAGTATGGCATCCCTTGCTTGGGCATGTCGAGTTTCTCCGGTTTCCTCTATTAGTGCTACTACTACTTGATCTCAAGTTGGTTATTTTGTGGTGATTTCTCGTGTAAAATATGACTGTCTTCTTTGTGCTCCGTCGACTCGCATTACGGCTCTACCTTTTACTTCGATGTTGCTTTTGATGTTCGAAACCGTCTTTGGATATAAGACTTTGGTGCCACTTTGGATGTTACAGGTGACTAGTTATAATTCTCTCAGATCCAATATTCATCTACTCTTTTGCATGTCTATATTGCGAATGGTCATGCGTTTCCAGTCACCGGGACATGAATCGTTCACATTTCTCCTTCTCTTACCTTGGATAAAGTGCTTTATACCTAAGTTTTCGGTGGGTCTTCTATCTATCAGCAGTC
This sequence comes from Iris macrosiphon, assembly GCA_036927795.1. Taxonomy (NCBI): domain Eukaryota; kingdom Viridiplantae; phylum Streptophyta; class Magnoliopsida; order Asparagales; family Iridaceae; genus Iris; species Iris macrosiphon. Next base: position 30,491,519 of record JAYESA010000020.1, on the reverse strand, counting down.
TGACTATGTCTTTACATTGCTCTGTTACATTCTTCTCTTCCTATTGTGAGTTTATGGATCTTCGTACATGAGCAAAGATTGGGGGAGGTTCTTGCAAAGGGACCTTATACTACTTAGATGGGTCGTTTTTATTGGCTTTGTCAGCTTCTACAATCTTTTCTGCCTTCTCATTTTCCTCTCTACAGTGGCATCAACGTCTGGTCATCTTCCTCTGAATAAGCTTAAAAAAACTTATGTTACTAGTGTCATCTTGACTTGAGGACTATGAATTGGGAAAACTCATCGCTCATCTTTTCCTCCTAGTGTTGACAAGAGGAGTTTGGCTCCTTTTTATTGTTCTTTATGATATTTTGGGGCCTAAGCCAATTTTAAGTGTCACCGGTCTTCATTACTTTCTCACCTTCATTGATGATTATTCACGGCTTACGTGAGTTTATTGTATAAAGACTCTGTTTGAAGCCTTCAACATGTTTTAGCTCTTTGATCAGGAAGTAAGGACTCAATTTTCTTATCATGTATTAGTTCTTCGCACAAATAATACCTTAAAGTATATAAGACCCAATATGTCTACTTATTATGAATCCCATGGTATCATTCATTAGGCTTTCTGTGCTTATACCTCTTAACAGAATGGAGTCGCGAAGCGAAAAAACTGCCATCTACTGGATATTGTCCAAACTATGATGTGTCATATGAATATCCCAAGTACCTTCGGCGTGATGCAGTTCTTACTGTGACCTATCTGGTGAACCCTATGTCCTCTTCTATTACTGATGGACAAACTCCATTTTCGTGCCTTCTTCCAGATAAGGCTATATTTTTCCTAACTCGTGTTTTTGTTGTGTTGCTTTTGTTCACGACTTGACATCTGGTCGTTACAAGCTATCCTCGTGTCGATCAAGTGTGTTTTTTCTTGAATATTCTTATACCCAGAAGGGGTATCGTTACTATGATCATGTGGCACGTTATTACTCTGCGTCAGTCGATGTTATGTCATTTGAGGATACATCATATTTTATAATGACTTATTAATACTCCACCTATTACTGTAATTGTTGAACCTCAACCTTTCTCCTCCGATTTGGATTTCCTAATTGCTCTACTAAAAAGTAAGCGTACTCCTTGTCCTTATCCTATGGATGACTGTCTCGTATGCTCTCCTTGTTCCTTCTTTTCGTCGAATGACCACTGTCTATTGTTTCTATCCCTCGGACACTAAAGGAGGCACTTGTTATACCCGCCTTAGAATATGTGATGATGGAGGAGATGGATGCCTTATTTTCTAGTGATACTTGGGAGCTAGTTCAGGCTCCTTTTGATTGTGATGTTATCTCATCGCTAGGTCTTTACTCTGAAGTATTTGCATGATGGATCTATTGCTGCTACAAGGCGAGACTTGTAGTGAAGGGCTTTACTCAGGCTTATGGAGTTATTACTTTTAGACATTCTCTCAGGTTGCTCAACTTGGTTCTATTCGAGTCATCTTCTTTCTTATTGTCAACCGTAACTAGGTGATGTTTAAATTGGACGTGAAGAATGCCCTTTTAGATAACGATCTTGTTGATGAAGTCTATATGAAACAACCTCCGACATTTGTTGCTCAGGGAGAGAATTAGTATTCAAACTCAAGAAGGTCATCTATGGATCCAAATAGAGTCACCGTGCTTGGTTTAAGAAATTTAGCCAAGTTGTCTCTATTGTTTGGTTCAGGCACAGAAACACAAAGACTGGATAGTCATTCTTATGGTGTATGTCGATGGCATTCTGCTATCATGTTCTGACCTCGTAGACATTGAGGAGGCCAAGGTCCATATTCACAAGCATTGTGTTACTAAAAACCAAGGTCTCCGGATACTTTTTTGGAATTGAGGTAACTAGAAGCCATTAAAGAATAGTTCTCTCCCAATGGAAAGATGCTACAGACCTGTTGCAAGAGACTGGTTTGCTTGGTTCTAAATCAGTTGATACTCCTATGGAGCCCAATCTAAACTTGTTGTTCGAGAATGACGGGGATATTGAGGACAAGTCTCAATATATATGACTTGTATGGAAGATGATCCATTTGACTGTGACTCGTCCATACTTCTCCTTTGCGCTTGGATGTCGTTCATTGAACATCTCAAACAATGTTATTTGGATGTCGTTCTTAGAATCTTGAGGTATGTGAAGAGATCTCCAGGAAAATGACTTCTATACAAACATCAGAGCCATCTCCATATTGAGTCTTATTCAAATGTTGACTATATTGTGTCAAAGAGTGACATGTATTCGACTACTGGATATTGTACCTAAATTGGGGGTAACCTTATCACTTGAGACAACAAGAAATAGATACTTGTGGACATATTTAGTGCATAGGAAGAGTACATGTTGATGGCTCATATACTAAGTGAGTTGATGTGGCTCAAGATATTATTGGCTGACCTTGATATCCAGTATATTGATCCACTTCCTATTCATTGTGATAACGAAACCACCACTTTATAGCCAGCAACCGGGTCCTCCACGAGATGACCAAATAAATCGAGGTTGATTGTCACTTTGTTCGTGATTATGTGATGAGTAACTTAGTGCGCACACCATTTACTCGGTCTGAAGATCAAACGTCAGATCTTTTCACCAAACCTCTTTCTATCTCTCGTTTCCGATATCTTTATAACAAGCTGGACATGATTGATGTTTGCTCCATCTCGAGGGAGAGTATTAGCATATGACCCAAATAGCCTAATGGGCTTTAGGGCAACTCATGGCATTGTATATATATACTCTCTATCAATGAATGAAAGTTATGTTGGAAATTATCCCCAAAAAACATAAAGTAGGTTATCAGTATCTTATGATATGTATCGTCTCATGTGGTACAATACAACCTATAAACAACACGGTTTGTTGAATGATGCAACAACTTATCTTACTATACTCTTACGGTATCACATGATACAATGTATCATCTGATGCATTAGTTATAAGTTGACCTGAATTTAGTACGGTTTAATCAAAGACTATTAAGTGGTTAGGAATTAATGAGTTAAAACCCAATGCTACTACTATAAAATTTGACCTGTACCCATATAATCCTTTTAAACCCTTCACAACTTCTTTCTGCCAAACAACCTCCTCTTACAAGCGAACTCTTTGCACCAACATCTCCTTTCCAGTATCCTTCACTGACCTTCATTACCAATGACAACATATAACTTCTTTGGCAATGACATCTAGCATCTTTGAAGACCTTAACAACTCAAGCAACTGATTTTAAAAGGTATTGTTTGTTTTTTAATATTTCTCTTTTTCTTCTCTCTGTTTTCCTTATAGTACTTTCTTGGAGGTTTTTTCTATTTCTATTATTAAAGTTTTACAAGTTATACATTAGTTACAAATTAGAATGTACAAGAAAACATTATTTGAAAGTCGATACATTAATTTAAGTGTTATGTTTTTTGTAGATTGAATGATGCTATAAACAACGGTAACATATCCAAAAAAATTGGGACCGCCTTTTTGAGTCCATCTAACTATCCTATACTCATGAAAATACCATCATGTATTACTAATGTTGTACTTTTTTTTTCTTAATTATTGACTCCATGATGAGCTTGTCACTTAGTGCTTGGCAATGCTTCTTGTGGGCAATGCTTCTTATTGTTGCCACAACATGGCAGTGTAGTCAGTAGGGACTTGTGAGGGTTACCTAGGAGGTCATGTGGTCAAAATTTAAAATAAGGCCAACCACAGATCCATGGTGCTAAAGAACTTGCTTTTTAGGGTTATATTAGATTGAAATCATATTTCTTGCAGGAAAATGTATCTTATGATACATGATACGATGCAAAGAGGGTAAGGGTTGGTCTTCATCTCGGAAAGAAGCTAGCATGAGTGTCTTCATGGTAGTATCTTTACCCGGACCGGCACAATCGGACTTGATTTTTACATCCATTTTCTATGCAAATGCTCGATCTCCTGCTTGTGTTGAACAATCTCAAAAACTGACCTATTTTAGGGGACATGTAGATTTGTACCACTTTACGGTGCAAACCCTCTTCTTGGTGACAGAAATAGGCAACTAGGATAGACAGGACGAGCGACAACAGACTAAGACACAAGAACAAGCGCAAATCTCTCAGAATTATCGATATGTATATTGATTTCACAGCCTAGTTCATATATGTTACACTGTATTGGATGTCTTTAATAACATTGCAGGCTAAAGAAGAGATTTGAAATTGTATGAGTGGTGGAAATAGAACGACTTGAGTTGTTTTTCTTTTAGTTATTTAAATTTTGTCACCTATTTGACAACAACTAATTTTGCCTCTTTTGGGTACACACGTGCTAATTTTAGCTGTCTCCTATCTTAGGCTTGGTTAACGCAGAACTTCTGATAGAAAGTTCAAGTCTATATGGATTTTTCTTCTGGTCCTTCAAATGGATCTCCCTCTCTTGGACTCACATCTGAACATTATGTAGACCTTGGGCTGCCTCTGACACTTCAATACAAAATAATTTAAACCTGAAACCGACATCCTAAGGTATGATCGAGTATGGAAAATATCATTTAACCAAAAAGAAATGAAAACAACAAATGAATTCCCCAACTTAAAGAAGTATAAAGTAATGAGATGCAAATCCCTTGTGGTATTTGCCAATCTGAGTCGAAAAGAAGAAGCTTCTGGTACTCTTCCGTATAACATGTCTTATACAGAAAATAGGTATCTTCAATTCTTAAGCATGGAATATGTACTTTGGTTTTGGAACAGACTTGCTGAGTAGGCGTAATTTGCTAGACAGATAAGCCACGTAAATTATGCTGGCATGTTTATCTCTTATTGTTAAAAGTTGAAATGAAAAGCATGTTGGGATATTGCAACCTCAATAAATTAGAAATAATTGCATGTCTGTATTAATCCAGGAATACAATCTATAGTCATGTCATGCATATTCTAAAGAGGGGTTAGCATATATAAAAAATTCTTGTGATCGGTCAATTTGAATTGCATGCATATCTCTGAATTTCGTAGTTTCCTAATAGGATTTTCGGAAAGTGTCATGTATTTTGATACAAGTGTATATGATCATATTATTATAGAAATGTTTTTCAGCTCTGACTGTGATGGCTTCCTTGTAGGTATTGGTTATACATTAGATCCAGAATTTTCATTTATGAAAGTTGCTGCACCATATGCACAGGTGAGTTGTACATCTTACAGTAATTTATTCGACGCTTTTATCAATCAGAACATTTTGTTTTTGAACTTTTAGGAACAAGATCTGAACCTGTGGCTTATTAAATCAAATTTATCTTGCAAGCTTAGCCTCTCATATATTTATATGATATGAATTTCTTATATCTGCATATATGTTTCATGGAAATTCAGGAATTGATCGAAAGTAAACAGATGTCACGTGGTGGAACAGAACTGGTTGAAGAGATAAGAAAGAAAGCTAATGATGTATGGCCTCTAGTCCTTTTCCTTCTAACTTTGTGTCTTAGATGACTTTTAAAGCAATGTGTTGCTTTACTACCAACTTTACTTGTGTTTCTTCTCACTAAGCAAAGTTACCAATATTATTTCAAGGCCTGGTTTTATAGGTGTTCTGCCTGCCGTAGTTTAGATTCAAATTACCTGACTCGTGTTAGTTTCACTGCTTCACCAGTGCAATTAGGGATTTTGTAGTTACTCTGGAAGGTTTTTCTAGGTTATAAAGAGCTAATTTATTGAATCAACATACATGGTTTCGTACCAAAACGTTCTATGAGCTCATCACATGTAGTGCTCTTTTAGTACGTTTTATGGGAACTTGACTTTGAGGCCAGTATTCTTGTTAGTCTTGTGCATACACACACTACAAGTTCGTAGGTAGACAGTTTCGATCATCAATCTCCTTAATAGGGCACACATTGTCTCCCAAACATCTTAATAGAACAAGAAAGCTCAAGTCTTTGGGTTTTACCACTTAAATTGTTTTCTTCATATTAAGTGGTTTAATATAAATATTGGCAAGTTCCTATGCTCGAGTTTTTTGGAACATTGGTTACCTAACATGGTATCATAGCAAAAAGTCAATAGGTTCGAATCCCCCCTTCCACCAATTAAACTATTTATAATTATATTGCCTAACTTTTCATGTGTGATTCTCCTTCCATTAGGCTTTAGCCCAAGTGCACGCTCTGGGCTCATCCATGTGCTGGTACATCCAAGTTATTGTAATCTCGGCCTACACGTGATGGAGGTGGTGTTTGGGGTGGGTGGGGGGGGGGGGGGGGTGGGAGGGGGGGGGGGGGTGTTAAGAGGTTTAATATATAATGTTGGTCAATTCTGTCATCTCGAACTTTTGGGAACATTGTAGTGTCACGTCAGTACATACACTGATATGGGTACGATACGAGTACGATATATATATATATATATATATATATATATATATATATATATATATATTGTTAGTCGCCTATCTTGTGCAGTCACAATACGTATACATGGACCATTTTGCCATGCCAGCACAACATAGGAACTTTAACTAACACTTACATTCAGCTCTATCAAGGTTTTTCTTATCAAAATTGTTTATGAAAAAGATGATACCTTTCTTTTGCCTCACATTCTTGTGCACCTTCAGCAATAACTTGTAACTGGTCATATTATTAGTCTCATTTCTTGAAACATTTGAATTTTATAGTTCAGTATATTTTCAAGAGATTATGGTGACCATCGACTTCAATATATTTACAAAACCACTACTAATTAATATACGAACCAAACTCGGCCTATTCTTATACGGACATGTATATATAAACTTTTGGGGGATACCCGCCAACTCAATGCCGAGTTGGATCGATGAATATGGGGCTGGATGTACGGTAGGAAATCTGATCAAAGTTCCACAATCTCCAACACTCAGTATTATTCCCCTACACTGAACCATGATGAAAACTATCAACACACCTTAGCCATCCTATTGCCACACCAACAAGTGCAGAATATGCCCCAGGGTTGGTTAGCGAATTATAAGATTTGTAGGATCTGAAATGGTCAACCTTAGTGGACTTGTGCAAAATCATTAGAAATATACACGGGGCAAGTGCATTTATCCTAATCCGATTAGTTAGTTAAATGGATGGAGATTGTGTGTGAAGCTCAACCAATAATACAACACATCCAAAAGGAGTCAGCAAGTAGATGCCACCACAACTTTGGCCAAGCAAAGAAACCAGTTTGAATGCTGAATTGATAACCAGACCAAAATCAACAGAAAATTGTTATTATCTCAAGGACAACGCGGAAATAAATCTTTTATCAACTAACAAAAGCCAGATCCTTTGGTCCAGATCTCTGTGAAAAGGGAGTGTCAAAACAGAACTAAAGCACTATTACTTGAAATAAACTCCTGGCTGAAAAGTTATTGGCATCTGTCGAGTGATTTTTGCCGACCCCAAAATTTTGGGATATAGTCTTTGTTGTTGTCCTTGTTGCATTGAGTGATTTTCAGATAACTATGATTCTGCAATGCTGCAGCCCGACAGTGAAAGAAAGATCAAATCCCTAACAGGAAGCAAAACCAATATATGATCGAATCGCACCAAAATGAAAAAAGAGAAGAAAAGTTCCAAGGGCTTGCTAGAAATGAAACAATAGAAGAGAACCTTATGTATTTTGTCTACGTAACAAAAGGGATCATAAAAAACAATACAATGAAGTTACTCAAAATCCATAGAATAGGAAACTTATTGTAGATTATTCAGAGTATTAGAGGTTGTAGAAAACGAGGAAGAGAGGATAGGAACAAGTGGGGTTTTCATCCGTAGAAGCTCAAAGATAAAGATTACAAATATATATTAGGCTACCTGAGCTAAACTGGTCAGTATTCTAGTTGTGTAGGACTGGAAATCCGGTCAGCAGAACTCCATGAACTGGGAAATTTCTAGAGGAAAATTTTGAAATTTCTGGAGTTAATGATCTTCAGGTCTGAAGATTCTGAACCACTGGTTCTGCTGCTGGTGCTGCTGCTACACTGCTATGGACTCCAGAGCCAAACTAGAAGTTTCACATTTGCATGGAAACGACAAACCAGAATTCCGTGTTACCTGGACTTTGACTTTAGTCTTCTACACTCATAAAATAGGCTAACACAAGAATTCACGATAAACAAACTAGAGCATACAGTGAAACAGGATTAACAGAAAGACACAAGGAAACAACAACGAAGATTTTCTCCCAAATTCTAGGGACGGCTACATGAATCCTCATCTTTTATTCAGCTCTGTCAAGGGCCAACAGTAACACGAACTAGACAATATTCGTAAATGCTAAGAAACAGCAACTGAGAAAACCAAAGATAAATGAAACCAAAAATGGTTTTCAGCTACAAGAGAACAAATGAGAAACCTACTATGAACCTAGAGGAAAGTTAGAAAAGAAAAACCAATGACAAACTGAACAAAGATTAATAGTTAGCTTGAATTAGTGGTTGGAACTCCACATGATTGATGACTCTAATACCATGCCAAGTAAATCGGTCAAACATGAAAGTACGAGAAAGAGGGGAGAGAGGAGAAATTATGAGGAAAACAACTCTCATTGATCTGTTAATAGTTAGCTTGTCTTAGTGGTTGCTGATTGTGTTCAATTACTGAAATTGATATATTTAAAAACTACATGATTATGGATATGGACTCATCGTATATGCTTGCTAAATGGCATCATGTGCTCACATTTGATGAAGTTTCGTCTAACAAATATGTGATGATTTGTGTACTCCTTGAAAGTGGGGTTTTTTTTTTTTGCTGTACTTTCAGTCATCCAATCCTTCATACAATTTGATCCATCAACCAAGAGCAATTTGGGCTCAAGTTGCATCTATTTTCTTCAACTAAGTGGGGACTTTATAAAGCTATGCTTTTATGAGAGCTTGAAATCATGATCTCAGTTATATACATTTTTACAAGTTTAAGAACTGATGCTGATTGTTATTTTTGTTACCCTTTTTTTAAAAGTTGATTTTTCATGGCTTCATTTAGTTGCATATATACGATTTACTGTCTTATTTATTCATATTATGATTGTTATTTTGATATTTTTGCTGCCTTTCTGTGGCACTGGGACACCCATTATTATTCATCAAGCAATCAAAAGTTAAAACATTTGAAAGCATTTTGAATTTACATAATTAAATGCACCCTAAGTTTCTAGACATTTAGATTCAATGGCTTCACAAACTTCCATTTACTTGATTTCACTTGATCTTTCTGATTACATTGTACGTTTATATATACTGCAGGCTAGAAATTCTACTATCTCAATGCCCAACAGAATCCAGAGAATAGAAGAGTTTGTGAAACAGCTCGAGTCTGGAGATCTGAAACTTCGTGTCAGAGTACTTGAGGTATTGCCAAATATTGATGGACCTTCCAGAACAAATCTGTCATATTGTGGACTCAAACAAGCGGGCTTGATGAACTATTCGAAAACCATACCAAGTTTCTATTATTATTTGCTAAGGGACTCTCGTTAGGAAATGTTGTTTCCGTCTCTCATTTGACATGATGATCATTGCCAAAACTATTAAATTATAGAAGCAAACCATCACATATCTTAGGTCCTAAATATGACAAGCTAAATCATCTATAGTGCTCAAGGAACAATTTCTTATTGTCTTTAACTTGCATGGTCTGGAAAGATAATTTTATCCCTCGATTAAGCCGATCTTTAAAGTTGATCAGAAAGATGATTTTGTCATCTCTATTAAAGCTGATCAATTGAGTTGAGAACAACCCATTGACCCTCCCAACATAAGCCCTTTGTGAATATTACGAGTCATGGTTACAAAGGCTAATCCATCTGATCTTTCTAGGAATGGGCTTCTGCATACTGTGTTAAACTGTTATTAATGTTTTCATTGATACAAATAACCATTTTATTGGCAAATGATAACGATACATATATCTGCAGTCAGAAAGAGCGGCAAGAAAAGCTAGTATTCTGCAGATGGCTTCAATGTACACAGCTTTAAGTGGAGCCTTGCTGAATATAGGGGTCACATTGACCGCCCAAGGAAGCCAAGTTATTGCAAATGGATCTTTTGTCGGTGCAGGTGAGTTACTATGCTTTGGAGCAGTAGTTATTAGTTTGAACTCAATGAGCATGTTTTCATGTTTGTATGGCATATATATGACCTTAGAATACCTTGTAATGTTTGGTTTGGATTATTGAGATAGGATCATCTCCGATAAGCTTTTAACACATTGTTGCAGGTTTAGCTATCATCTCCTTGTTCATTAGTCATAACAAAAATTAGTACTCGTCATTCCACAACTACAATCGAGTGTAGTGACTACTCTGGTATGTGTAGCCTAAAAAAACATCCCCCTCCACCTTTTACCTTTTAGGGGAAGCTTGAAGAAGAACCAGTTCAACTTCAAATGACGATGTTGAAGGGGGCATAGAGAATGTCTGAGAGACTTCATAAGTTGGATGTCCTAATAAAAAGCGAGATATTTTTTTCTTTTTTGAGACTGAACAATGGGAAAAAGTTTCCCCTGCATTCAGTTAACGACAAAGTAATAAAACAAAGACCCAAGTACAAGGAGAGAACTTCCAAAAACAAAGAGGAATTACACAACTCCAAACCAGAATCTGAATGATCTGTTGCCTATGAAGTTTGTAACAGCTAGAATCTTGTGCATGAAACAAAGTAACTTCAAACTCATCTTCCAGTCACACCAAATTAAAATGTTGTAACAAATACTAAAGTATCTTGTGTATTTTCTGATTAAATATCCGATATATACAACACTCAAATACTTAAGCAAATGCTAGTTAGATACTTGTACTTCCAAGCATCCAAATGGGGCATTAAGTTTGACATCGGTTTCTTCAAGCATCTAAAAAGGTCCTTAAATTATTATCTGACTTGGAAGCAATATATTTCTTGTTTACAAGAATGTGATTAATTGATGACGTTCAATACTGGCATACCTAACTTCAAGGAGAAGTCTGTTGTTCAATCTCAAATGAAATGAATTTTTGACGACTTTGAGCAAGAGCTTGTCTAACAGCTAACCAGGAAGTATTGAGCTCAATTTCACTATTAGAACTAAACATTTTGCAGTTTATAGTACTACACATTTACAGCAATTGGAACACTCCTTTCCTGAATAATAAATCGTTTGTTTCACCTTAACATATTTGCCTTTGCATAACTTGCCACTTTCGTCCTTTTCAATTCCTTCATTAAATGCAGACAAGTTTCTTCGCAATCAACCTTTCTCAAATTCCTTAAACTATTAACTGCCTGACCAAGAAGATAATACTCCATAATTTATTTGTTGCACCCATCATTTTACAAATAGAAACATCTATAGTAATCATCTTGAGAAAGGATTTGAAGAGATAGCTTACCTGTTTCTCTTAGATTGTTGTTCATATACTTATTACCCTAAAAGCTTGAATAGGACACAAACAACTTTTTTCTCTAGTAACAAGTTTCTTCATGTTCCTGACTAATCTCACACATTGTACATATGCTTCTTTTCTTTCCGATTTTCCCTTTCTCTTCCTATTATTGGAGATTAGAGAACATACTAAAAATTTACCTAATATACACAGGTTCTTAAACCTGTTGAACAATATGGTCCTGGAATTCTCTTTTGAGCTCTTATTGTTATGTTGCTAATTGTGCTCATTTGCGAGGCTAATGGATTGCTTATTTCGATTCCATACAAAGCAAGAATAGTTATAATATGAAAGATCAATCTGACTGATGAATTTCTGACGATTCGAAATTACAGGTGTATTTTTTATATTGTTGATCAGATCCATGCAGAAGGTGAAGAATCTTGAGAAAATTGAGAAGATTATTTGAGAACCATCCAATGTGGTTTGATTTATTGATTCCCTCATTCTAATTGCTCCTTGATTTTGGTTGATATGATAAATATCAAATATAGAAGCAAATTTTAGTATACTCATGAAATGTACATGGGTAAACAAAATGTAAGACAGATTGATATATATTAATTACAAATTGTTTTTTTTATACCAATTGGTGAGTTGTTCGTATATCTGACTCTTTACTGTGCATGTGCCTGTGTATTTATTTATTCCGTGTGATGGAACTACTAATGGAAAATTAACCCCCAAGCAAGGTCACAAAAAAACTGCTTTAAATTTGACAAACCAATTGAAGAACTTTTATCAGTCATATATGAACAAATATACAACAATGTTAAAGATATCATAATTATGTTATAAATAAAAGCAAATCTTAATATGAGAACATCTTGTTGGCATAAACTGAATAAAGGTACATGTTTGAAAATCATCATCAAATGTGTATGATGAACTTACCTATGCTTGAGGAAGAGCCAAAAGTCGTGGGATCAGACCAAAAGCATGCAATGTCATTTGATTTCTTTGAGGACATCATCCATCTTCAAGGTGAAGTCCCAGAGCTCACCATACTTCTCATTGAAGTCCCATATATCCATGGTGTTGTAGTCGGCTATTAACTTGTCTCTGGCCCCCCTCTCCATGTTGTAGATCTCAGGCTCAAAGTTATGAGGTTTGTCCGGCTTTCCCATCTCAATCGAACAGAATATTACAACAAAGATAGCTGCTCCTATGTACAAGTACTCACCCTGCATGAATAACAAAAAAGGCTTACAACAACAAAGCTTTCCAAAAAAATTTGAGGGGCAGAGCCGGTCCAAGATAAAATGGGATCCGAGGCGAAGTTTGAAAATATATCCCTCGTATACATACATATATATGTATTATTATAGAGTATTTATTACTATAGAATTGTGTAATTTGACTTATTATTATAAAGTATCTATTACCAGATTAAAAAAAAGTATAAAATTAGCACACTTGATAAATCTAGCAAAGAAATATGAAGATTTGATTTGATTTGGGTTGACCTATTGAATTACTTTCTTGGATCAAACAAGCAAAGATGTAGTATTGCTCAATGAACATAATCAAATCGTGATGGAATCTTAAAAAATATTGCATTGAATGGTTGTTGGGAAACAGGAAAAAAAAAATACAAGCTTTTTATTCTTACAAACAGAGAGAGAGAGAGAGAGAGAGAGAGAGAGATAACACAAGTATTTGCCTTCTTGCAAAGACATAAGAGAGGATGAGAAAAGGAAAGTCACGTTTCTGTCGACAAATTCTAAAGGCACTTAGGACAATTTAAATTTTTTTCAGTTTATTTATAAATTTGTCATACAATTTTTTTACATAAGGGCAGTCCAAACCCTCGTATAAAAGTCAATGACTTCAATTTTTTAGTCCAAATTTTTTTTCAGGACTGTAATAATGTTGACATACCTTCAAATTGGAAGGACTGTCAATATTGTTACAGTTCTAAATAATTAGGACTGTAAAAAAAAATTTGGCAGTCCTAATTAGAAAGACTGTCAACTTTATGACAGTCCTAAATAATTAGGACTGTAAAAAAATTTGTCAATTTTGTTTACAGTTCTAACAAGGAGGAAAAGAAGAAGAAGAAGAAGAAGAAGAAGAAGAAGAGGCAGGGTGCGAGGGTGGACGGCGGCGCGGAGCTGGGGCGAGTTGGGGCTGCGCGGGGTGGAGGTGCGAGACGGACGCGCACAGGGTGCGGAGTGCAGGGGCTGCGCGGGTCCACCTCCTCTCCTCCCTCCTCCGCTTCTTACGACCACTCCGTCCGTCGCATATTCTCCTCCTGCTCCGCCTCCCTCGAGCGCGCCCTCTCCCTCGTCCTCCGCTGCAAGCACCGCTCCTCCCTCCTCCGCCGCATCGCCGTCATCACCCCCACCTCCTTCGCCGACCTCAAGCGCCTCTCCTCCCTCCTCGACACCTCCCTCGCCGACCCCCGCTGGCTCCTCTTCCTCCACTCCTCCCCCGACCCCGTCCTCTCCCTCCCTCCATCGCCTCCAACGACCCCATCCTCTCCGAAGTCTGGTCCTTCCTCGTCACCCTCTTCAACCCCTCCTCCTCCTCACCCTTCGCCGTCGCCGAATCCGCCAACTCTCGCCAGCCTTCGCCTCCGCCTCCAGCCTCCGCTGCCTCCTCCTCCTCCAGCCTCAGCCTCCGCTCCTCTGTCCTCCTCTCCTCCGTCCTCCTTCTCCTCCGACGGGTGGGGTTGGGGTTAAGGCTGGACTGTCCTGAGTAAAATTTGGACTGTCATGAGTAAAAAATTCAAATAATTGGATTGTTCTGAAGTAATGGGTTGTCCTAAGTAAGTTATGGAGTACCTATAGAATTTGTCTTTTCTGTGGTAGGGAGAAATATAAATGTGTTTTGGAACATGGGACAAAAATTCAAATAACATATTATTTATTATTTTATGTTGGACCCTTTTTCAAGTAAAAATATTTTCATTAGTATGTATAGTAATTTTTGTTTCATATGACATAATAAATTGATACAAAATATTTTAATTTAGAAAGGGTAGCTGGCATAATAAATCCATTGAAAATATTTTAATCTGGAAATGGTAGCTCATATTTGACATATTAAAGTGATTCAAAAAAATAGCCTATAAAAGAAATTTAAAAATATTTTAATTTGGAGGTCCCATACGTCAATTTGGAATGTGAGCTACCTTACTCGTATGTCTCGTTTAGTTCGCGGAATCATGGAATTGAAAAAAAAAAGCCATTTATTTTCTATGTTTGGATACCAAAGAAATGAAGGAGAAAAAAAAAATAATTCACAATAAAAAAAAAAATAGGAGAAAAAATGGTTTCCTCCACCAACCCAAGAATTCACTTTCATACTTTTAAGGATTCAATTTTTCTTTCAATTTTTTTTTGACATTTTTAAACACCAGAAAAAAAAAAATCTATAAAAATTTATAATTTTTTAAAAGATTTTTTTTTTTAATTTTCTTACCAAACGAGACCTTAGACAATACATTTATTAAGCTACTTTACCTTAATCGACTGACCAAAAAATTACTAGTACATTTATTAAGCCAGCTATGTAATTATTGATTAGCTCACATGCACATCACATGTACGGCCTATTCGGTTGCCGGGGACTGCGATGTAAGTGCCAGTCCCCGCTGCAACTGGCGGCAGCTCCGCACACTTTTTGTGTTTGGTTGCAGCTGCAGCTGCAACTGCAATGCAACTAACAGGTTTCACTTGCTAGTCCCACCATTTTTTTTCAACTTTTGTTGCAGCAAAAAACCACCGCAAGTGGCTTGCAAGTGAAGAGAGAGAGAGAGAGAGAGACGGCGGCGGTGGCGGCGGCGGGCTCTTCTTCGTTGTCGTCGTCATCGAAGGATCTCGACCGGTTCCTCATCGCCGTCGAAGAAATCCTAGTAGATCTGTTTAGTTCCGACGGCGAGCACCGACGTCGGTGGAGGAATTTCGAGGCTCGCGCGGCCTCGGCCCCCCGTAGGAGCGAGTCTCCTCCTCGCTGACGACGCCGGCCGACGAGACCCTCCTGCAGGAGGAGGACGAGGACGTCTCATGCAGAGCCTCACCACGAAGCTTCGTCGACGACGAGTTGCCAGAGCCTCACCAACGCGTTGAACCCCTCACCGTCTCCACGAAGCTCCGTTGACGACGCCTCAGACGCCAGAAACCCTAGATCCGACCGAATCTGAAGTGGAGACAGAGGTTGTGGTCGTGGAAGCCGTGGAGGAGCTCCTCCGGGCCTGCAGGGAAGGGATTGGCGAAAGAGGAGGTGGTGGCGCGACGGTGGTGGTGGAGAGTGTTGAGAGAGAGAGAGTCTTCACAGTGAAGAGTGTGTGTTGAGAGAGAGAGAGGAGAGAGAGAGAGAGAGGAATATGAAAATAAACGGCTAAAAAGACTACCATTTTTTAATAATCTTTTGGAAAAAGATGAACAATAAAAATGAGAGTCATACATGATATCCAAATACTGAAACACATTTTCTCCACTTGCAGGAGAAAAAAGGACTATCCAAACATATTTTAAAAAGTACTACTTACTGCAAGTGCACTGTAATTCAACATATTACAAGTACCACTTTTACATTTTTGAGTAGTTACTCCTATCTAAACAGTTCCTTACTTGGAGTCTTGGAGGGCAATTGCTTAACTGGCCTAATGGTAGGACCTACTCACGAATACGAAATGACACGATTTGGACAAGGCAACATGAACGTGGTATTTAGTTTTCATGTGATACAGTGATTTTGGAGTTTATGTGTTGTGTCCAACACTAACAGGCAACATAGTGCCTGTGCCATGAATAGTCTCACTGTCTCAGAAATGATGTTTGATGTAATTCCCTTTTGGTTAGACTCAATTGGCCTTCTAGAGTCTAGACGCTCTTAGTAATAATGCTAGCCTAGAGTTTGATAGCAAATCATACAGGTTTCATGTCTCCTTGCATCTCAAACCCCATGAGTGAAGCCGATGGTCTATAGTTCAGCACAGGCAGACATTTTACAAGTTTCAGTAACATTTGCTGCATGAAAATTTGAGCAACGGAAAAAAAATACTCTCTCATTCAGGGTAAGCATTAATCTATATTACTATATAATAAGAAAAAATGAAAGTTCGTCATTGAAGTTTTTTTTTTTTTTTAAATATTCTTACATATATTAACTAATTAAAATTATTTATTAAATTTAATATAGATAGTTAGATAATTAGATATACATAAAAGAAAAGAAAATTTTAAGGGTGCTATTGTTTACTCGTAGGGTCTGCTTGATAATTATAGGGATAGCGGTTATGAGATATTTTTAGAGTACCGGTTAAGAACGTTTATGAGAGGTCCGATTATGAGGAATCCGATTTTGAGTGATTTTAAGTAGCGACTTTTAAACCAGTCCAATTCATTAACGAGCGATTATGAAAGTTTTTACACGAATAAAATTATATATATGTCTATATATAAACACAATGGTCTCGAGCGCGGGAATTGCCAACCAGTCCACGTCTCGCTCAGGATGAAGTCCATATTTGATCAAAACAATAGACACATAAAATAATAGAAACGTCTGGATGAAATTAAGAGAGATTTTAAAAACTTACCGAAAAAGTTGCCATAGTTTGGAAGAAGTAGAAGAAAAACACAGATGAGAAGAAAAAAAATAGGATAGGGTATTAATAGTTATAATTATATATTTTTGATAAGGATATAAATAGAATAAAATAATAAAATCGTTCAAAACTCACCGATTTGGGGTGTTTATAAAGTCACACAAAATTACAATACACCGGTTTTGAGAGATTTTTTAGCCGACCAAAACTAATGTCTCAAACAAATTAACAAGCATGGGTTTCATAAACGGTCGGTTCAAATATACTCCAAAATCGGTGAAAACATCGTTACCAAACGGACCCTTGGTAAAAAAATAAGGTGACATTGGTTGCTCTTCTTGAGTAGTAAAAAATTAAGAAGCTATTATTTGTTCTTTCCAAATAGTATAAAATAAAAGTAACGCATATATATATATATATATATATATATATATATATATATATATATATATATATATATATATATATATATATATATATATATATATATATATATATATATATATATATATACTAGTTAAAATATAAAGGTAGGTTCATTCTCAGTACAGCTTTCTAGAAGCCATGTTTTAAGTTCTTTCTAGAAGCCATGTTTTAAGTTCTTTTCAATCGGAAGCATGAAAGACTTAAGCTTACCATAGACAAGTAAAAGAAGAATGTTACCAACTACACTCCCAAAACATGGACGAGGGTGCTACTAAAGCAGTGATGAAGTCACTTAGCTATTGTGCAAGTGACTTGCATTAGGGCCTACACAGAGAGAAATCTTTTGATGCGAATAATTCTGAAGCTATGCTCTATTGTACTTGTTAAACGTGAAAGTTAATAAAAGGAAGTTCTATATTTCTATGAATAGCAAATGCATTACATGCTTTGTTTCGAAAGAACGGAGAATATTGCGACTGTTAAATCAAATGTTAACAACGAGAAACTATGGTTTCTGCTAGAAAAAATACAGTATAACAGAAACTTCTCATACCGGTACGTGGTAAGCGAAACCAGCACCTATTGCTGGAAGAAATAACCAAGATATAAGCCCTGTCACGAAACAAACATGTTAAGAGTAAAAATGAATATTCCACCAACCAGAAGAGAGAGACATTGTTATACAAGGAGAATGGGAGATGTCAGAATCACTTGTAAGTACCTTGGAAACCAGTAGGAGGTTCAGCAGCTTGATATTCTGACACGACAGCATCCCAGAAAGGCCCTAGAAAATAGAAAACAAAGTTACTTAAGATTTGGAAAAAGAGGAAGGTCAATGTAACCTGAATTAAGCAATCACACTTAACATAATAGTTGACAGAACAACCTGCTCATCAGAAAATTGAACAGATTTTTTAATGCATTTACTCTTTGCAGCGCATATATTCCACCAACATTACCTTGCTTTTCTCCCAGATTCCTTTGGTAAGGGTTTAAAACAAACTAACAAACAAATCTGAGACTTCAAAGACAATATTGACCTTTTCTAATTCTTACATGAGGTCCAGGCTAACCTTTGTCCTTTCAGTGAATTTATTTGAGCACATTGAGGGGAGGATACTGAACTTATCATTTAAGGCAGTTATAATATAAAGGAAAATCCACAAAATTACCCCCAGAATTGCGATCCTGTTAGATTCAAAACTGGAACTAGGTAAAGTGAATCCAAATCATATCCAAATTAACAATCTAGGTAAAGCAAATTTTTGCTCCACACCATTCCACCTTGGAAAAAACAAACATGTTAGTCTCGGAGCTTAATCAAAGATGAATGAACAATGATCAGGAACAGAGCTACCGATAAATTTTTCAGTCTGCCCTCTGTTTGATCTCAATGTTGTAGTCGAAACTCAGAAGCTTCTGCAAACAAGTTTGCCTTTCGAGATATCGATTCCAACGAATAACTATATTGAATATTTCTGATTACAACTTGCAGCCGAAGGAAACAAAAGAATCAAAAATATAACTTCTTGTTCTTCCTTACAATCGCAGTTACAGACCGACAGAACAAAATTACAATGAAGAGAATAGTAGAAAAGGAGGAAAACAACTGTTGCTGGGGTGATGAAGATCACCATTGCTCAAAGCAAGATTCGTCTCACACGATCTTCTCTAAGGAACCAGCAAGTTCTCGAAGAACTTCTGGCACGCTCGTGTCACCTCTCCTTGACTCGCGATATCCCTGGACTCCTGTAGCGGAGCCTCCCTCTTTCTTTCTCTCAGTTTTCGGTCTAACCCCAATGAGGCCTGAATAGAGAGTATTATAAAGGAACCTGGCCGTTTATTGGTTACGAAAAGATTAGATCGAATTTAATTCAAATCCCACAAAAATCATATCTTGATTTAAAGAGTCAATCTTTCCGTAACCGCTTAGCAGCGCAACACGCAGCGGCGCAGCGGCGCAGCAGCAAAGCGCGCAGCGGCACATGCGCGCATGGCCGCGCATCGCCCGCATAGCACCCGCTCAGCTCCCTGATCATGCAACCACGCTAGCAACAGCGCATGCAACTTGCGCATAACCGAGCGCATGAGCGCATCAAATGAGTACAAGCGTCATGCGCCGATGCTGATGTGCTAAGTGCAAAATACGCCAACAAAGTACCACTTTGCGCCCTTGAGCCCGAGTCCGAGTCCGAGTCAGAGTCCGAGTCCGAGTCACTAAGTCCCTTTGAGACTTAGCTCATATGGAATAAATTTCAAGAGCATGACAAAAAGCTTAAAAGCTTCCATGAAGGAATTAATCATTTCCATCCTAATAAAACACCCCCACATGGCACTCATGTGTCCCACCACACCCCATGTGCACACCTCAATACAAGCAAAGTATTATATTGAGATATCCACTTGGTGGTGTAGCCAATGTAGGACTATCTTTACTAGTTCAAAGGCAAAAACACAAACAATTTTTCACATATCTCAATATATGGGTTGAGCGTTCCTCACAGTGACTGTCCATCATGCATTAGGATAGATGTTGCTTCGACTTGAATCTTCCTGCATGGGTCAAATAACAGTACGATACAAGAATGGACTAAACCTTGAATTCTGTACCACAGTTGCAATTCTTCCCACTCACACAATAACATTAGTTGTGCTTCCGGTTGCACATTAAAGGTCATGTGCACGCCTGGTTTCGGTGTATGTATCTTGGGCGTCTATAAACTTACCCTCAAGAGACGGCCTATATCTCTTTCATACATTCTAGGTGAGTTCTTTTAAAGAGGCATTGGCATGAAGCCTTGCGCTTCCTTGCGGTACTACGCCGCTATGACATGGCCCAAAGCCGAGGTCCCACCTCATCGTTGTGCCATCCACTGTAGCATAAGGTCCTAGCCTCTTTGTAGTGTCAAACTACCGAGTATGAAGCCTTGCGCTTTCTAGCGGTGTTACGCTGTTGTGACATGGTGTAAAACCCCCTTCCTAGAAAATCGTAAATACATTTTTATTTATTAATTATTAATTAAATTGTAGTAATTGGGTCTAAATAGGAGGAATAGATTTTTAATAATTTTTATGTTAGGTGTTCGGGCACTTAGAGGACTTGTGGGACCATCAGAAATTTTTCGAAATTTATTCCATGTAGGAGACCCCTTGAGCAGTTGCTAGCCTAACGATGTGCAATACCCTATTATATAAATTTTCTTATGTGTGAATATATATATATATATATATATATATATATATATATATATACACAAATATATGTATATATATATATTTAAAGAATGAAAGGAAAATAATATAATAATAATACTAATAATAATAATATAATAATAATAGTAATATACCATTAGCTACTTAGGATTTCTATTTGCTGCAAGTTAACTTTCCCACTTTTAGCACCTTCAGCGGATACTTAGAGCCGCACACTTGAAAGCCATCAGACCCGCCACTCCTATTCTCAACGCGGATAGTTCAAACCCGCTCCATATCCCTCTCCCTCTCTCTCCTAATTATATATAACATATATATATATATATAGTTAGCTATTCCAAAACCCTAACCTAAAACTCCAGACTTCCCCTTCCCATCTAGAGCCGTCACCGCAGCCAGAGAAGCCTCCCCAAGCCATCCAACCATCCCGTCGACGCCGACATCGCGAACTGCAGTTTCCCACTCGAAGCACCTTCGCTCCGGCGTGTTTTCCCGTTGACTCGCTCATCCAAACGCTGTTCCGTTTTCATAGGTATGATCTTCCCTCAACCCTCTCCAATATTTGTTTTATAGTCAACCTCGGAAAACGTGTGCCCCTAGGTGAAAAAAAGCGTCCAAAGTTGGACGAGCAGACAGAATTCTGCAATCGCAGAATTCCAGATTGACCACCCATATTGTCGAGTTCGTATCTCCCTCCACAGAGATCCGAATTCGATGATTCTTTTGGATACCTGTAGATTACATGACCTAATTTATTTTCTGTATAATAACTTTGTGCTATTAGTTGCTGTGGACAAAATTATATTCGTCACAAAACTGCGCGCACCCACTTTTTCCGGTTTTCCAAAAGTTGGAGATCGGAGCGCGCCCCGCCAAACGGGACCGCCCCGCCGTGTGTCAAGTGTACCAAATGGTGCACACAGCATAATCGGACACGTGAAAATTCGTGGGGACTGATTCGGACGCGTGTGCGCGCCGGAATCAGGCCGTATCCGCGGACACATTTCGTGTAGCCACTTTTGTGGAACTCGCGAGTATTTTGTGTACGCTTGTCAGATTGCGACGAAACTTGCGCCACTGGACTCGTGGTAACGCGCTGGTCCTGTGACCCAATTTTCACGCATTTCTGAAACGGTTGACCAGATCGCCAATTGGCGGGCCCACAGTTGACTTTTTGGACCAAATTATGTTCGGCTCATCGGAATCCAAATTTGGACATACCGTTGGGTTCGTATTGACATCTAGAGTTGTTTGACCTATAGTTTGTCCCATTTAGAGACTGTACCCTCGGCACGCTTTTCGGTGCAAAGTGGGCCACACATGGACCCCACTTTTATCCGAAATTACCGTTTTGCCCCTGTGTCCAAATTGGACGAAAGGGATGTGCTTTTTAGCTATTTAGCTCATTCCGGAAACGTTGGTGATATTTATTTCAGCATCCGGAGACATTTGTTCTGAGGCCATAGCTTCTGGTCCTGTGTATTGGACATCTGGACGTGACATTTTGCAGCTTCTTGCCAGGCAAGTATACCTTGCCATTGTACTGTTATTTATATTTCATATGTTGCATGCATCTTTATTTTCTGTCCTTAGTTCATATATTTTAATTGTTATATAAAATGCTCGCGACGGTGACGTCGCGATATGTTTTTATTTATGTATTTGCATTGACCTTGTTCATGAGACTACCCCATTATCATGTAGCATCATTAGGTTCATTGGCCATGACACAGTTGTTACACGAGTTGTGAGTCTCATGTAGATCACGGACTTGCGTGCAGGTTTGGCCTCTTGTACGTGTGGGCCGTGCGTTAGGTATAACTGTTGTTAGAAACTTTGCATGCTAGTAGACTTGGCAGTTATTAGAGGTCCAGGGACATAGCTTATTGTAGTACGGTGGTTCCATCCTTGTCCTTGTTTGGTTGCAGGATTGGGCTAGGGTACTAAGAATAGGCTATGGACCAAATCGTGTCATGAATGTGACATGCTTAGAGCATGGGGTGGGGAGAACAACAAGTACCGCATTTGAGCTCCTTTACACTTTTTCTGTGAAGTCCAGATTCTCCGCTGGAGATACGGGTGATGATGACCACTATATATTATGTACTATCAGGCGGTCCACCGGCGTTCAAAAGACGACGTGCCTTTTAGGCCCCTGGCTCTTCAAAAGAGAACCATGCCAAATCCCAGTTTTCAGCCAGATAGCTCACTTGTGGGGAAAGGTGTTCTTAACTGCATTCACATAGATGGTTAGGCGACCCCATTGGATATTTATTTCAGTACTTTATTGGCATGTGTTTAAGTATACTTGTTATGTCCCTCTGAGGACCTGGTCCGCTGCCAGGTGTACGTGTTCTTGAGTATTTGCAGGAGCGCAGATTTGGATGGTTATTGATGCTTCGTGGATGTCTCCTCTCCGAGCAGTGATTGCCAGTTGGTATACTTATATAGTGTTTATTGTGTTGTACTCATATTGTAATTGCTCTTATCTTCGAGTTGGTAGTGGATTTGTTTCCATCCAACTATCATTCTTAGATACTTCTTATTGAGATCTAGTTTCTTAGATACTGGTTATTTATTTCTATATGATTTTGGTGGATGAGATTTAGATTATACCCTGTGACTTGTATTATATTTTATACCACTCGTGGATTTGATATTCATATTACAGCGTACGTGTGGATTTGGTTTCCATATATTGGAGTTGCCATATCCATGCGGCTGGCATGCTTACGTGATCTAGTCCTTCGTAATTTTGGGACTGGGGCGTGACATGTTTTTGTGGTGGCCCATGCAGGTCAAGAGCATATTGTCTCGGTTACGTTACTGTACCGAACAAGCCTGCACCTAGGACTAGAGTATAGGATCTCATCCACAATTGACTATGATTCATCTTCCTCCTATCTGTTCTATTTGAACAAATGCATCCTGCTTGATTCTTGTGCTTCCCTAATAAGTTCTTTAAGTATAGTCTTCTCCTAGAATATATAAGTTTCTGTTGTTAGATAATAATTAGGGTAGCACACCTATTAAGAATACAACGAGAATATAGACACACCACTAAGTTTAGAATATCTAGTGAACCCTAGAACTCCTTATCTTTAGATTGGTATACCATTACCCCTTGATGTATTAAGAAGACTTGAGTAGTATAGACACTACTAGAGATAGTTAGAAGTTTTACCATAATGTTTGTCCCTAGCATTGAGGAACCAATAGAAAACCAAAAACTTAATGTTTGGACTGAACCTAACCTTCATAATTGGATAGTATTGGAGAACTATAAACTTAGATCATTTTCTTATTATTAGTAGACAGCACCCTAGGAAGCCTAGAGGAATGTAAGCAACACTTCTCCCTTGATCATACCCCGAACATAGCAACTAACACCCCACTCCCCTTAGAGAACCATGAGGCTATCTAGAGCCCTCTATCTTTATTTTATATTGTTCCCTGCGACCATAGCGCTCGCTATTTTGCGACGGCTAATTAAGTTTCTTCTCTTCATCTTTCAACTCGTGCCATCTGACACTTCGGATAGTAGGCCAAGTAAATTTATTCCTTGTTACGGGCTCACAGTTTACTAGGATTATAGTTGTAGCCTTGAGTGTGAATTTTTTTATGCTTGGTAGTTAGAACTTGATAAGTTTAAGTTGTTTTGTAGATTGTGACCGATGATTAACCCTTAGTTTTAAATCGTGTAATTTGTACCCTCACCTCGATACAAGTTAGACCCCTTTCCCCTTAACGGCCAGTAACTCTTCTATCCCTACTATTGACACTTGCTTATAAGTGCTATGACTAAGACTTAGGATGACCATTACCTACATAAAAAGGATACCCTAATCAATACCAAGATTTTTCCTCATATACCCTAATAAAGAGTTTCTATTTTATTTACATGTGCAAGATTATTGTGTAGGACCCTCTTAAGACTGTCACCGTATTAGTTTAATTCTTATAAGTTGGGTAATATACCTCACCACCTAGTATCATATAGCCCTTGTAATCCATTGATGAAGTGTAACTGAATGGCATTAATTGTATGCTAACATAAGATGATAGGGTTTATTCAGACTATAGAACTTAGAGGCTCACACCCCTACTTTGTCGACTATCGACTTAGACAAGGAATTAATATGATAACTGTAGAGATTGTAGAGTCTTTTGTTATTGTTGCTTATGTTGTTTTGTTTTTGCAACTTGAATTATTTGTGACTTCTCTCATCATAATCCAGCGTTATATTTTCTGTGCTACCTTGATTTATGCTGCTATTATAGCCTAGTTTTTGCAAGCTTATTCTTTATCAAACTTGTCACTACATATGTATTAGTGGGCGCCCACAATAATACATTTCAGAATCAGTGTATTACGGTCTGATCAACCTTAGTGCACTTGGTTCGCCCTTCGCATAACTACTTTACGTGGATTGAGATATATAGTAATTAGTAGACGAATATACTTGCCCTAGACATGTTTTTGTGTCTGACATATCGTATCAGTTACATAACTGTACTAATACGAGCATGTGAATAAGAATTACCAAAATAGGATTTCAATCCACAACTGCTTTGACAATTCCCAATTGAATTCTTTAAACGCCTTGATCCCAATACTTCTATTCTATTACGCTGCCCTTGAACTCTTTATTATTGATCTTCGTCTTCCCTTATTTCGGAAAGACGAAACCTCGTGCTGGGTATAAAGTTTGATACACAGAGAGTACTAGATATACCCCATAGGCCGATCACATACTTGAGGATTATTCTTTCGTAATTAAGGACATATCATATGTGATATGATCGGCGTTGAAGTTTCGAGGATTGAACGACATGAGTAAATAAATTAAGGGATATTTTCTTAAGGTATATAGCCTTAGGTGATAGGTGGATAAATTCTAAGTTGGGTAGTAGTGCATTGTCAACTCGGGAGGAATTTCTTTTAGATTATGATCGAGTAAGATTAGATTGGGAGAGGTTCAAGCCATTGTAATTTTGAAAAATTTAGAAGGATGACTAAGATGATGAGGATCAATGAATTGATATTGATGACCCAATATTTATACCTTAAGTGCATGAGTTAAATTTTTGAACAATGAAGGTAGAATCACCAATTTGAATTTAGAGGATAAATATAGAATTTCAGACTTGAATATTGGTGGACTGCATTTAAATTATTTTTCAATTGGTGAATTGAATTAAGAATTAAAATTTTGGTTGGACGACCTATTTGAAATAATGAGGATGTGAATTGAATTTAAAGAGTTGAGGCATACAAAATTTTATAAGTGAAAATGGGAATATATTGGACTCAAACCACTTCTAAAGGAGGTTATGATAGTTAGAGATCGTGAGGTAAAAGTTATATGCGTATGTAAATCTTGGAGATGTTATGTGGGTGTGGATAATTTGAAACAAGGGGAGAAGAGATAACCATAGGTTAAATTTTGATTGGAGCAGTGGTCATCCTAACCTAGAAATGATTGCAATGGATATGATTAGGATTTTAGTTATCGCAAGAAGATTGTGACTGACTTGCCTTATTGTACATAAACGATTAACCGATTCTGCCTTATTTCAATTTTGAGGACGACATTGTCTTAAGTTGGCTGAATTGTGAAACCCCCCTCACCTAAGAATTTGACCTACTCGAATTAGATAGTGAGACTGAGGCTAGCACGAATCCACTTAGAAATAGAACACGGGATTTTTGTTTAGTTTTGCAACATGATATCACTTGACACGCCTTACCGTGCTCCAATAATTGGAGCACTACACTAGCCACTGCCTTCCTACAAATTCTACACCCTTATCCTAGACATGCCTATCATCCAATTCTCATCTTTGTGCAATTTTTCAATTGTTGGACGCTTTTATGTAAAAGAGCATTTATGTGTCCACACCATTGGACATGACACATGAAGAAACCTATTTTTCGCTCATATGGATTGTTCCATGATTTTTTTTTCGGGATGTGCAACGTGCAACATCGCCCACCCCTTTAAACCTAATCTTGCATTTTAAACAATGCAAATCTTATACCATCATTGCATTCTATCGTGGCTTAATTTTAATTTCGAGGACGAAATTTTTATAAGTTGGGTAGAATGTAAAACCCTTCCTAGAAAATCGTAAATACATTTTTATTTATTAATTATTAATTAAATTGTAGTAATTGGGTCTAAATAGGAGGAATAGATTTTTAATAATTTTTATGTTAGGTGTTCGGGCACTTAGAGGACTTGTGGGACCATCAGAAATTTTTCGAAATTTATTCCATGTAGGAGACCCCTTGAGCAGTTGCTAGCCTAACGATGTGCAATACCATATTATATAAATTTTCTTATGTGTGAATATATATATATATATATACACAAATATATATATGTATATATATATATTTAAAGAATGAAAGGAAAAGAATATAATAATAATACTAATAATAATAATATAATAATAATAGTAATATACCATTAGCTACTTAGGATTTCTATTTGCTGCAAGTTAACTTTCCCACTTTTAGCACCTTCAGCGGATACTTAGAGCCGCACACTTGAAAGCCATCAGACCCGCCACTCCTATTCTCAACGCGGATAGTTCAAACCCGCTCCATATCCCTCTCCCTCTCTCTCCTAATTATATATAACATATATATATATATAGTTAGCTATTCCAAAACCCTAACCTAAAACTCCAGACTTCCCCTTCCCATCTAGAGCCGTCACCGCAGCCAGAGAAGCCTCCCCAAGCCATCCAACCATCCCGTCGACGCCGACATCGCGAACTGCAGTTTCCCACTCGAAGCACCTTCGCTCCGGCGTGTTTTTCCGTTGACTCGCTCATCCAAACGCTGTTCCGTTTTCATAGGTATGATCTTCCCTCAACCCTCTCCAATATTTGTTTTATAGTCAACCTCGGAAAACGTGTGCCCCTAGGTGAAAAACAGCGTCCAAAGTTGGACGAGCAGACAGAATTCTGCAATCGCAGAATTCCAGATTGACCACCCATATTGTCGAGTTCGTATCTCCCTCCACAGAGATCCGAATTCGATGATTCTTTTGGATACCTGTAGATTACATGACCTAATTTATTTTCTGTATAATAACTTTGTGCTATTAGTTGCTGTGGACAAAATTATATTCGTCACAAAACTGCGCGCACCCACTTTTTCCGGTTTTCCAAAAGTTGGAGATCGGAGCGCGCCCCGCCAAACGGGACCGCCCCGCCGTGTGCCAAGTGTACCAAATGGTGCACACAGCATAATCGGACACGTGAAAATTCGTGGGGACTGATTCGGACGCGTGTGCGCGCCGGAATCAGGCCGTATCCGCGGACACATTTCGTGTAGCCACTTTTGTGGAACTCGCGAGTATTTTGTGTACGCTTGTCAGATTGCGACGAAACTTGCGCCACTGGACTCGTGGTAACGCGCTGGTCCTGTGACCCAATTTTCACGCATTTCTGAAACGGTTGACCAGATCGCCAATTGGCGGGTCCACAGTTGACTTTTTGGACCAAATTATGTTCGGCTCATCGGAATCCAAATTTGGACATACCGTTGGGTTCGTATTGACATCTAGAGTTGTTTGACCTATAGTTTGTCCCATTTAGAGACTGTACCCTCGGCACGCTTTTCGGTGCAAAGTGGGCCACACATGGACCCCACTTTTATCCGAAATTACCGTTTTGCCCCTGTGTCCAAATTGGACGAAAGGGATGTGCTTTTTAGCTATTTTGCTCATTCCGGAAACGTTGGTGATATTTATTTCAGCATCCGGAGACATTTGTTCTGAGGCCATAGCTTCTGGTCCTGTGTATTGGACATCTGGACGTGACATTTTGCAGCTTCTTGCCAGGCAAGTATACCTTGCCATTGTACTGTTATTTATATTTCATATGTTGCATGCATCTTTATTTTCTGTCCTTAGTTCATATATTTTAATTGTTATATAAAATGCTCGCGACGGTGACGTCGCGATATATTTTTATTTATGTATTTGCATTGACCTTGTTCATGAGACTACCCCATTATCATGTAGCATCATTAGGTTCATTGGCCATGACACAGTTGTTACACGAGTTGTGAGTCTCATGTAGATCACGGACTTGCGTGCAGGTTTGGCCTCTTGTACGTGTGGGCCGTGCGTTAGGTATAACTGCTGTTAGAAACTTTGCATGCTAGTAGACTTGGCAGTTATTAGAGGTCCAGGGACATAGCTTATTGTAGTACGGTGGTTCCATCCTTGTCCTTGTTTGGTTGCAGGATTGGGCTAGGGTACTAAGAATAGGCTATGGACCAAATCGTGTCATGAATGTGACATGCTTAGAGCATGGGGTGGGGAGAACAACAAGTACCGCATTTGAGCTCCTTTACACTTTTTCTGTGAAGCCCAGATTCTCCGCTGGAGATACGGGTGATGATGACCACTATATATTATGTACTATCAGGCGGGCCACCGGCGTTCAAAAGACGACGTGCCTTTTAGGCCCCTGGCTCTTCAAAAGAGAACCATGCCAAATCCCAATTTTCAGCCAGATAGCTCACTTGTGGGAAAAGGTGTTCTTAACTGCATTCACATAGATGGTTAGGCGACCCCATTGGATATTTATTTCAGTACTTTATTGGCATGTGTTTAAATATACTTGTTATGTCCCTCTGAGGATCTGGTCCGCTGCCAAGTGTACGTGTTCTTGAGTATTTGCAGGAGCGCAGATTTGGATGGTTATTGATGCTTCGTGGATGTCTCCTCTCCGAGCAGTGATTGCCAGTTGGTATACTTATATAGTGTTTATTGTGTTGTACTCATATTGTAATTGCTCTTATCTTCGAGTTGGTAGTGGATTTGTTTCCATCCAACTATCATTCTTAGATACTTCTTATTGAGATCTAGTTTCTTAGATACTGGTTATTTATTTCTATATGATTTTGGTGGATGAGATTTAGATTATACCCTGTGACTTGTATTATATTTTATACCACTCGTGGATTTGATATTCATATTACAGCGTACGTGTGGATTTGGTTTCCATATATTGGAGTTGCCATATCCATGCGGCTGGCATGCTTACGTGATCTAGTCCTTCGTAATTTTGGGACTGGGGCGTGACACATGGCTCACTAGACCAAGGCTTTACCTCTTGGTGGTGTCACACCACTATAACATGAGGTCACCGGCCTCTTTGTAGTGCTGCCTACTACTCTTCATTCTACAACATTAGGCCACCTACCTATATGCGGTGCTACGCCACCGTGATATTGCTCGCGAAGCCGAGGCTTTACCCTCCTCTTGAGGTATCTCCTCGTGGCGTCACCCCACTGTAGCATGGAGTACTCCGCTCCTTTGTAGTGTTGTGCTACCGTGCTTCCTGTAAAGCACACCGGACATTCCCAATACCCGAGAACTCATTAAGGCGTCTAAGTCATCCTCCCACAGGACTTTGTTCTACAAAAAGAACAAATAGTAGACAACAGTGGTTTTGGGTCCGTAATCCCTTAATGTCTCAAAGGACTACACATTGTTCCTGATATTCTCCCAGTCAATGGTCCTCCCTTGAACCAATAACTAGATGCCTAGTAGATTTTTCTTTGAACTAATAGCATAAAACTAAATGATAGGATTACAAAGACACAATATCAAAAGTCCTCCAAGCCCATATATGTTGTGTCCTTGATTATCTGCGGTGTTACGCCGCTATGACATGGCTTGAAGCCGAGGCTTTACCCTGCCGAGGTACCTCATGTGGTGTCGCCACTGTAACATGGAGTATTACGCTCCTTTATAGTGGTTGGCCCTGACTATATGCGGTACTACTGCCGTTGTGACATGGCCCGAAGTCGAGGCTTTATCCTATCGAGGTACATCATGGTGGTGTCACCCCACGGTAGCATAGAGTACTATGCTCCTTTATAGTGCTTATGATCAGCTGGCACTTGAGGCATTTCATGAACGGATCCGCCAGACCCTCCTGGCTCCAATCATCAAATACTATAAATGATGTCATCCTCGATGCGCTCATTCAGTGCTCTGTGCCTAAACAGCACAGTACTCTTTTTACCATTGAAGAGATCTCTTGATGTCACCGATGTAGTCGTCTGGTTGTCACATTATACCGGTACCGCCGAAATCTGCGCACCAACCACTGGAAGATCATACATGAGCTCCCATAGCAACTATGTTTCATCTGCTACAGCCGCCCGTGCATAGAACTCAGATTCCACAGAGGAATGAGAACCTTGTCTGCTTCTTCGACTTCCACGATATAGCAACTCCACCTCTGGAGAAGACGTATCTTCATGTGGACCTTTGCTTCTCTACTTCTGAACACCAGTTTGTATCACTGAAGCCTTCCACTGCTGTCGGATACCTGTTGCAGTGCATACTTCTGAATGCTCTTAAGATATCTCATCACTCTCTTCACAGCTTTTCGGTGCTCCACACCTGGGTTGCTCGTGAATCGAGTCAGCATCCCCAAGACGAAAGCTATGTCAGGCCTTGTGACAGTTGTTACATACATCAATCTCCCGATGACACTTGAATACTCCAGTTGCCTGACACTTTCTCTTGGATTTGTCTTCAGTTCCTTGGCACACATGTACGGAGTATCGATCCTTCGAGGATCCTGATATCCACAGCGTTTGAGCATCTTCTCAATATAATGAGACTGTGACAGCCCACTCCAGTGTTCGTCCGGATGATCCTTATCCCCAGGATAACATCAGCTTCCCCTAAGTCCTTCATACTGAACTTAGATGAAAGGAACTTCTTTGTGTCAGTGACACGTGCTCGATCAGTACCCAGTATCAACATGTCGTCCATGTACAGACAAATTGTGACTCCTCTCCCGTCAGTGAACTTTGTGTAAACACACTTGTCCGTCTCGCTGACCCTGTAGCCGTTTGATCTTCAAACTTCTCATGCAACATCTTGGGAGCTGCTTCAGACCGTATAATGATTTCACCAAATTGCAGATTTTGTCTTCAAGGCCCTTGACGATGAATCCTTCTGACTGTTGCATGTAAATCTCTTTGGTCAACTCTCAATTCAGAAATGATGTTTTGACATCCATCTGATGTATAACTAGCTTGTGAATTGCGCTCAGAGCAATCAATATCTCGATGGTCGTCATCCGCGCTACTGGAGCATATATGTCGAAGTAGTCGATTCCCTGCATCTGAGAAAATCCTTTGACCACCAGTCTTGCCTTGAACTTGTCAGCAGTTCAATCGGCCTTTATCTTCTTCTTGAAGATCCACTTGTATCCGATTGGTTTAGCTCCTTCAGACAGATCGACCAACACATAAGTGTTGTTGGAGGTTATTGAGTCATACTCATCATTATAGCCACCCTCAAGAAGACAGCATCTCTGGTCTTCATCGCCTCATCATAGGTAAGCGGATATGCTTCCACATAATAGGTGATAAAAAAATCTTCTCCGAAGTCCTTCGGTCTCCTCACTCGCTTAGACACCGGTTCTGCGAGTTCTGGTTCGAACGTTATCTCTGGAATGACAACTTCTCCTTGGACTACATCTTCATTGGAGACGTTAGCCTCCTGTGTACTCACACTATTCTTCGGAATGTCCGCGATAACAATGTTCTTGTGCCTTGCAAATTTATCTTCAAAGAATTTTGCATCGCGAGATTCAATGATATGATTTGATTCGATATCAAGAAACCTCCGAGCATCACTCTTCTCAACATAATCCAGGAAGATGGTTTTCATAGTCCTCGTACCCAGCTTCTGAATCTGCAAGTCCGAAAGCTTTACATATGCCAGACACCCCCACACTCGAATGACATTCAAGTTGGGTCTGACCTTGAACCAGAGTTCATGAGTAGTGACATCGGAATTGCGTACGACACTCTGTTCAGAATGAACGTAGCCGTCAGCACAATTTCTTCTCCCCAAGCAGTTTGGAAGACCCGCAGTCAACAGCATTGAGTTCATCATCTCTGTCAACGTCTTGTTCTTCCTTTCAGCTACTTCATTCGATTGAGAAGAATATGGAACAGTTGCCTCATTGACAATTCCATATTCTTTGCAGAACGATGCGAATTCAATAGACCTATACTCTCCGCCTTGATCACTTCTGTGTCTCTTGAGTTGTTGCCATGTTGGACGTTCAGCCTCAATCCTAAACTACTTGAACTTCTCGAATACTTCGTCTTTTGACTTGAGCAGATAGACGAACGCGTACTTCGAGTATTCGTCGATAAGAGTAATGAAGTACTTCATCTTGGCCTTTGTGGATAACTGGTTGAAGTCACAGATACATGAGTGTACCAACTCCAGAAGATCTATGCTCCGAGTTACCTGCTTGAAGGTTTTCTTGTGATCTTTGTCTGCGGAAGACATCACACTTCTCGACCTCCTTACCCTCACATTTGAAGATAAATCCTAGACTAGACATCTTGCGGTACGGAGTACATGTCCTAGTTTGGTGTCCCACAACTCTTATAACGAGACTTTACTCACAAGCAGAAACTCAAACATCTATTTGATACAGAACGCCTTGTTTCAAAGTATGTCTCTTGCCAAGATATCACCATCTGGCAACCATAGATGTTCACCCTCAAGTCTGCAACAGACTTCCTGAGATCAGGTCCTTGGTAATCACTGGTACTTAGCTACATGCCCTCTTTTGACTGTAACTTCTAGAAGTTTAGAACCATTGTCCCAATCCCCATATCCTCTGCTTGATCCTTGCTTGCCATCGAGACCTCCACCAAGGATAGGTTCGACCTTGGTGAATAGCTCTTCATATATAACACGTGGCTAGATGCACCAGTGTCCATCCACCAGTCAGCAACCACGCCCGATGACTTCATATGTGCAATTATAGCACCCAAATTAATTAATCAAAGTAACCAAGTTAAGATTTTACCTTGCTAGTTTGGAATTGGATCTGCAATCCTCATTCTCATGGTCCTTCATGCTTGAAGAGACATGCGCAAGGGTTCGAATAACCCTATACGCATACACAGGTCGCCCATAGACCTTGCTCAGAGTCAGCCGCATGGTTGCTTTCCTGTTTCAAGTCCAGCCATGCGCCGAGACTGCTATGCGTTGAGTTATGCCATCTGCCGACAAATGCTATGCGCAGATACAACTCACGCATTGTGCATGTCTCCATGCGCCAAGTCCTACCATGTGCCGAACTGCTATGTGCTAAGTTCTGCCATGTGTCGAGACATGCCATGCGTAGATACAACTCACGCATAGTGCCAGTTTCCATGCACCAAGTGCAGTAGATATCTTCGTGCGACAACTTGCATCAGACATCTCCATGTGGCAACTTGCATAAGATGTCGTCTTCCTTCCTCTTGGAATGTGTGTCTTCAGCGACGTCAGCCTCCAGTTCACCTCCATCCGCAGAAATGGTAGATCCAGGATCTGACAACACACGTCCAACATTTGATAGAGGACTCTTTCCTCATCCAAATGATTGAAGTGTAGCCCGTCACTCTTCTCAAGTTTATGAAAACTTGTGTCGAGAAGGTTTGCACGGGTGTTCTCCATCTTTCTTCGGATCTTGCTTTGAGATTTTTAGTCTCGGGACTTAATCAAAGATGGATGAAAAATGATCAGGAACAGAGCTACCGATAAACTTTTCAGTACTTTTCAGTCTACCCTTTGTTTGATCCCAATGTTGTTGTCGAAACTCAGAAGCTCCTACAAACAAGTTTGACTTCCGAGATATCGATTCAAACAAATCACTATATTGAATATTTTTTATTACAACTTGCAGCCGAAGGAAACAAAAGAATCAAAAATCTAACTTTTTGTTCTTCCTTGCAATCGCAATTGCAGACGGACAGAACATAATTACAATGAAGAGAAGAGTAGAAGAGGAAGAAAACAAATATTGTTGGGGTGATGAAGATCACCGTTGCTCAAAGCAAGATTTGCCCCCACACGATCTGCTCCCAGGAACCAGCAAGTTCTCGAAGAACTTCTGGAACGCTCGTGTCACCTCTCCTTGACTCGCGATCTCCCTGGACTCCTGTGGCACAGCCTTGCTCTTTCTTTCTCTCAGTTTTCGGTCTAACCCCAATAAGGCCTTAATAGAGAGTATTTATAGAGGAACCAGGCCGCTTATTGGTTACGAAAAAATAGGATCGAAATTAATTCAAATCCTACAAAAATCGGATCTTTATTTAAAGAGTCAATCTTTCCGTAATCGCTTAGCAGCGCAGCGCGCAGCGGTCCAGCGCGCAGCGGCGCATGCGCACATGGCCCACACAGCACCCTGCTCATGCGCCCGCGCATGCAACCACGCTAGCAACAACGCATGCAACTCGCGCATAACCAAGCATATGAACGCATCAAATGCTCACAAGCGTCGATGCTAACGTGCTAAGTGCAAAGTGCGCCAACAAAGCGCCACTTTGGGCCCTTGAGCCCGAGTCGCTAAGTCCTTTTGGGACTTAGCTCCTATGGAATAAATTTCAAGAGCATGACAAAAACTTTAAAAGCTTCCATGAAGGCGTTAATCATTTTTCATCCTAATAAAACACCCCCACATAGCACCCATGTGCCCCACCATATCCCATATGCACACCTCAACACAAACAAAGTATTATATTGAGATACTCACTTGGTGGTGTAGCCAATGTAGAACTATCTTTACTAGTCCAAAGGCAAAAACACCAACAAAACATTCCCCCCTTACATATAATAAGCTGAAGATGAACTGATGAAGAAGGTAGGGGCCTTGCCAAATTCTCTGAAAAGTCAATAATAATGCTTAAGTGGTAATGTAAGAATTATCCACCTTTTCTATTTTCAATGTTGACTTGTCCTAAATCCCAATATTACGACGATGTGCCATTATACCTGCAAGATAACTCACGTGCAAGATAGGGTTTCGTTCGATAGACTTAGAGAAATCTAGAATGTTCAGATAGAGTTTCATTCGATAGGATTTGATTTCTGTAAGATTTGTTTGAACTATAAGTTTTTGGATATGGCTTGTTTCTATAGGATTAAGATTTTCTATTAAATTAAGAGAATTTCTACGAGATTTGTTCTTTTCTTCCTCAAGAATCAAGATTTCTATGGCTTACCTCCTCTATACATGGGTCACTCAAAAACCAGATCACATCATTTAGTAAATTCAGTTTTTCATATTTATTAATTTCTACAACACAGAGAATTCGTGAAGCTTATGCCTCATCTTGCTTAAGGGTCAAGATTTCGTGCACTTTCGCTTGGGTGCTGTACTTGAAAGTTCTTTTTCTTCTCTGTTAGTCAGTTGTAGTTCAAAGGTACTGGTAGAGAATCATGGTAGCTAGTAGCATTATAAATTTATGATGTTGCCAAAAGATTCTCTCTTCTTATCAATTGTCCACATGAAAATGTCTCCAAGGCAGTTCTTTACTGCATGCAAACTCTACCTTCACTTATCCTTCTGTTTTCCAAGTTCCATACAACTTTACTACTTATGAAGAAGTCTAAGGCTGCTAGATTGTCATAATCAGTTCGATGAGATTCCAATCCATCACCAAATAAGACTCTAGCCTCGTGCCTTCTCCAACTTTACTTTCTTGATCCAATGCTGGAGCTAACCTACAACTAACGACCCACCACCTCTGGTTAAGAATCTTTTCTTTCTTTCTCGTTCTTTTATTCCTAGCGTGATTCAAAGAATAGATGCCCTTCCAATGCATACCAACAAGATCCTTCAAGAGGTAACATCGCAATAACAACATTGAACTAAAACCAATGTTATATTATGCGACATCATATCACAACATGCGTGATCCAAGAACGATCGCCAATAATCAGATGAGGTGTTCCGACTAACCCTATGTCCCTTACCCAATCCCTCAATCCTCTGCCCCTGTTTCAGTGATAGCACAAACCCTTGGCCCATTTGCACTGCACTTTACCCCAATTGTCAAAGATTAAGGGGCGAGCGATCGAGTAAAGTATCACTCATCGCAATTACATGGCCACATGTAAATCTTACTCATTCTGACACTTAGAACATTGATTACCCCATTAGTAATACTCATAGTTTAAAGTATCGGTCGATACCGATCCGATACGGCCGATACCGATACAGTTTGGCGTGTCCCGATCCGATACCGACCGATACCCGATACTGACCGATACCGACATTAGAGGTCTCTTTTCCAGTCAATTCAGCAAAAAAATTGAATTAAAAAGACCAATTAGAAAGGATGTAAAAGCATAGTAAGGTTGTAAAAACATATAAAAGAGGAAAACTTATCTATCGCATATAAGTCAATCGACAAGGATGACTACTATTTCATTCAATATCAAAAATACTAAGAAACAATACTGAAAATACTTTAAATTATGCATAAATGTATAAAATATATTCTCTAAAATGTTAATAATTTACTAATAGTTGTTTGCTTTCCGATACCAAAAAATCCGATACTCCGATCCGAACCCGCCGATACTACCGATACCGCCGATCCCGATACTCATAGGAATGGTCCGATACCGATTCCGATACCGATACTTTGAACCTTGGTAATACTATGCTAATTTGCAACTAAATAGCAAGAATTTTTACCATTTTTAAAGTTACTACCATAAACTACTATAACTTCTTCTTTTTGAAATCTCACTCACAGCCCCGAAGCGTGGCCACTCAGACAACTCGGCCTGCACCCACCCGACCCAGAGGTCCACCAATGTTGTTCAACTGGGAGGAATAATACGCTCCCCCTGGTTCGAATCCAGGTTGATGGGGCAGATGCCTCCCACTTTGGCCACTTGAGCTAGAGATGATTGCATAAACTACTATAGCTAGTAAGTCGCTACCAAAAAACTATTATAATTAGCAACTAATAATCCTAAACTTTCCACAACTTGCAACTTGTTACCGTATGTGGTCAGGTTGGGTAATATCAAGAAATATGAAGAGTATCATTCTTAATGTCATAGGGGTAGCAAGTTACAATTTGGAGAAAAATTAAGATATTTAGTTGCTAACTATAATAGTTTATGGTAGAAACTTGCAAAACGGTAAAAAAATATATATATATGGTATTTAGTTGCAAATAAGCCTTACCTCTTTATATTGACAATTACATAAATGTAATAAAAGAGAAACAAATGTAATTATTATTAATGATGATAACGATGCACCTTCATTTCCTTCATGGTAAGTGTGATGCCCATCATATTCTCCGAATTTAAAATCCTCCTGAAATTATCCAAAATTAAGAAAAAGAACTCTCTTTTGCAAATAGAAACAACTAGAGGTGTTACTCGCCAAAAAAAAAAAAAAAAAAGTTATACCGGGAGGATTCCGTTAGTTCTCCATCTGTCCCGCTTGTCCTCCTCGAGGTCCGGCTCGACCTCCGTCAGCCCGGCGTTGGTCCTCGTCAACGGAGATCGGAGCTTCGGCAGCTCCAGCAACGGAACCGTAACCCTAGATTGGTTGTAGCGGAGGAAGCGGAAGGAGGAGGAGGGAGAGACGGTGACGGCGGGAGGTGGGGCTACGGAGGAGATTACCACCATTGCTCGAGCTCTTCTTCTTATTTTTCTTTCTTATCTTATCTTCACCAGTCCTTTCTTTCTTTCCCGCGTTTATTTTGGTAGGGGCTACAAATCCTTATCCAAAAGGAAAAGAATGAGAGGTGGAAATCAAATATTTTTGTCAGAAAACATATAATATATTATCTCTATATTATTTTTTCGAAGGAAAAAACTGAATTTATTCTATTTTTACGTAATGTAACTTTTTTTTAGTGATAGCATATGAATAATAACTATTAAATAATCATCATAACACTTTTACAAGTGGTAGAAATTAGACAATACGATTTCAATAGGGTTGTGGAAAGTTAAGATAAGACGAAAAAAAATGAACGATTTTTGAAAGAAATCTCGAATAAGCGTGGCTCATATGTTTAGTTGGGCTACCAGTCGGATACAGTGATTTTCTATAATGTCGAGGTATGCAGAAAACATGATTTTATGAAAATCAAGATCTACAAGAGATGTGTCAATTGCGAAGGGACTTGATTAAAAACGACCTCAGTTGGTTATGGTCTTAATTTGGTGACAATATACGGTATTGAAAGAACGGTGAAGAAGACATCAAAGGCAACAACAAATAATTTAGAAAATATGGTAAAAATTAGCGTGAGGAAAAAAAATTAGGGTTTATTTACTTCTCGAAAACTCAAATTTAATGATCTTAGTATCAATATACATTTTTCTAAGTTTACTACAATGACTATACATAGGCAACCAACAAACTTGACCACTAAAGAAGCATCCCTAAAAGATAGAATGCAACTAATTATAACTTACTAAAAAATAATACTTTCATATTATTATAATAAAAGAATCTAAACTTGAATCAAGCTCAAATTTTGAGACAATGGTATGCGCGTTAATGTTCATAGCATCAAATTTACTTCCCCATGAATCATGTAAGGATTGGAAGCCGAAACATGCTTACTTACTCCAAGATGGACATGGGGACAACGTTGATACTACTAATACCATAGTGGAATATGTGATCATGAACGGAGGAAGCAACTTAACTCCTAGCACTGTGACAGTTAGAACACAATATAAGACAAAATATGTTGTAATAAACTGAAGTCCTTGTGATGATACTCAGATTGGCACTTCTTGTAAGTAAATGGCATATAGGTTGCACCAACGAAATTTTAAAAAAAAAATCCACTAGCTACACTCTATTGAGCTAGTGGACACAAACTCTTTCTGCATTTGTATTGTATGTTCATTGGGTCTCTCCCAAGAAAATTATCGTCCCGATATTCAAATCCTTTGGATATTTGTTTGGTTGCCCGATTCTTACTAAGAACTACAGTTACAGATCTGATGCATACAAACTCTTTGTATATGATGTTCACCCTAACGATCTAAAGGATCATCATAGGCCGTGTGAAAGATTATATCTATCTTGCATCACAAGTGTAGATCATTTTAATCCATCTCCATGTGCACAATTGATCTAACTTTGATACCAATCCTTATCATATTGATACTTCTCATGCATTGTTGTGAACTTGAAACGATAAACAAAGCATGCAATACGCAATAGTAATAACCTAAAACAACATTACTTGGATGCTTGTACATGAACAGAAGTCTATTCTAATTAGTTTATCGGTCTTATAGATGTTACCAAGATGCACACGTATTAGGTCTCTAATGGTATCCACAATATTGCAACTGGACAATATGAATAAAAAAACTCTTCGTGTCCATAAGAAGCCAGCAACTCTGGAACGTACGTAGTATTGTTAAACCTTTATGATTTCTTACCATAATTATTTTCTGTCATGTACAGTTGTATAGAATATGTCAAGATTTGATTTGATTTAGTTAGATTTGTTATGAGTGATTTTAGGAATCATTGACTCCTTTTATACTCTTCGCAATCCCAATATATTGAGGCCTCTAGTTGGATAAGAATACAAACAAAACTTTGTCAACTTACATGTTATCAGCCATTAGATTCTTAAGCTCTCCTTGTCACGTTCTAGTCCCAAAATATGTATAAGTAGGATACGTGGCAAATGGCTAGCTACGTATCAAGTGGACTCCAGTCCGACTCAAATGTGTATACACTGTCCAGATCAATCAACTAACCATAAATTCTCATAAAATATCCACAACTCTATCTATGATAATATGATCCAAAGAGTAGAAAATAACCGTTAAAGAATAATGAAGAAGGCATCATTTAACAATACCTGAATCGGAGAAATAATTCTCGATAATCCTATTTATAGAAATTCAGCAATAACCTGAAAGTAAACTAGCTCATAGGAACGTAGCAAGATACATAATATACATGTTGAAATGATAATCAATAAATATTATACAAGAATCCAAAAAGATAATTCATAAATATTATACAAAAACTAAACTGATAATTGAGAACAACCACTATAACCATACTACATGACATACGCTTGAGCACAATATTCGCACGCATAATCTGGTGAAGGCTGAATAGGTAAGTTGCACATGTACTGTTAATCAATCATCTGAATAACATGCATAAAGTTCATCGAACGTCAGAGACCATATATATATATATATATATATATATATATATATATATATATATATATATATATATATATATATATATATATATATATATATATTCTGTAAACCCCCATATTTTTTAGGATTTTAAAAAATAAATTTTCGAAATTTTTTGGAATTTTTTGTGATTTTTAGGAAATTAAAATAAATGTTCTTCTGAATTAAATATTTATTATTATTAAAATAAGTATTGAAATACTATGAAAACAATATTTTTGGGTGTAAAATAAAATATTAGACATAGGGTAATTTTTCTGGAATTTATTGGGCCCCAGAACTATTTTTAAAGACCTAAAAATTAATATTTTTATTAAACCCAAAATAAAACCCGGTTTAATGAACCAAACCAACCCTGAACCGAAACCATTACCCTAGCGGGTCGGGTCGGGTTGGATCTGGACCCGTACCCATTAACCCGACCCGACCCGTTATTACTATGCTACAGTAAAAACCTAATTTCTAACCTCCCCGACTCTCCTGGCCGACTCCGCCGCATCCCGCCGCATCACGTAACCGAGGCCGCCGAATTCTCCCCAACCGCCGAGTCCGACCGACTTCTCCCCTGTCACGTCGATCCGACTTCCCCAACCGTCCGCCGCCGACCCTTCATATCCCTAACCGCCCAACGGCCGCGTCGCTCCGCCTTACCGTCGTTCAGGCCGCCGCGTCTACCCGTCTCCCCGCCGCCTCCAACGGCTGTGGCCTTCCGTCTCCCCGCCCTCCTATATAAGCCACTGCCACCACCACCGTAAGTGTAAACACCCTAAATTTTTAGATATTTTAAAATTAATTTTTGGGAATTAATATGCAATTATTCAAGAATTTACATAGGTCCTGTAGTGAGTTTATAATTTTTAATTGCTAATAACTAACATTAAAATGAATTGAAAATATAATTTTATGGTGTAAAATAGAAAACTGGACTTAGGGTAATTTTTTGGGATTTTATTGGGCTTCAGACCTATTTTTAAAAGCCTAAAAACTATTTTCTAATTAAATTAATTAATTATTAGTTATTATTATTATTATTTATTGCTGTTTATTTTTAGTTAGGGCCCGGCCCGGCCCAGTGGGCCGAGCCCGTTAGCACCCAGCCCCCTTGGCCTAGCGGGTCGGGCGGGTCGGTCAGACCCGAACCAGCGCCCGACCCGACCCGGATCCCCCATCACCCTCTCCCCCACGATCTCCTCCGGTGACCGAATCCTCCGCGCCGCCGCGTTTTCCGGCCGGCCACGTCCTCCTCGTCGCAACCCACGCCCCACGACCTCCCCCAGCCCCGCATAACCCGGCCACGACCCTCCCCCGAGCCTCCCTTTAAAAGCCCCCTCTTCTCCTCCTCCGCCTCACTACCTCCTCCCCGCCGTGACCTCGCTGTAACCCTAGACTACCCCGCTCGCCATCCCCGACGAACCTGGCCTCCCTCCGCCCGCGTCCAGCCTCGCCCGGCCCTTCCTCTCCTTCGCCTCCCTCCTCCAGCAGTGGCCGCCCGAGCCAGCCGACGCCACCCGAGCCTAGCTCCGTCCGACGCCGCCCTGAGAAGCCACCGCCTCCACCAGCAAGCTCCAGCCGAGTCGCCTCCGTGCCCCAGCCTCTCTCCGGCGAAGCCGACCGCCACGGATCCGTCCAGCAGAGCCCAACCCTAACTAAACCCTAGGACACAACTCAGACACAGGATTCGGACACGACAGTGTCGTGTCGGACACGAGGTAAACCCTAACTTTTCCTACTCTGTTCTGGTACTCGTAATTTCCTCCTCGT
Organism: Iris macrosiphon; assembly: GCA_036927795.1. Taxonomy (NCBI): domain Eukaryota; kingdom Viridiplantae; phylum Streptophyta; class Magnoliopsida; order Asparagales; family Iridaceae; genus Iris; species Iris macrosiphon. Next base: position 30,449,037 of record JAYESA010000020.1, on the reverse strand, counting down.
AGCTCGAAATTCGATTCCGTAAATTGCTACGCGAAGCCTGTATGACCCTCTCGGTGCCCGGACAAACCGCTCGGGGCATTGCGTCCTGTGGTGATCGCACACCGCGATCCAAAAACAGGAAAAACCAGACCCTGTTTCACCCCGGAACTGAGTGCGCCCCGCCAAACGGGACGACTTGGTTGCGTGCGGTCTTCACAGATACGTGCGCGTCGTTGATATGGACGTGTGAGATTTCGCGGAAGCTGATTCGGGTGTGCGTGCACACCGGAATCAACGCGTATCCGCGGACATCGCCCCGTATCCGACTTTTCTGTAATTTACCATAACTTCGTGCACACACGTCAGATCGAGACGAAACTTGCGCCATCGGACTCGTAGCGATACGCTGGTCCTGTGGGTCAAGTTTGTTTCAATTCTGAGAACGTTGTCGAAATCGCGTGTCGTGGGCCCCACAGGTCCCGCTCGACGGGCGATTTTGTGATCAGCTCATCGGAATTCAAATTTGAAAGTTCCGTTGGGTTCGTATCAGTGTTCCTGACCTGTTGACACTAAGTTTGGTGAATCTAGAGACCGTTGACCCTGACACGTTTTTCGGTGCAAAGCGGGCCCACCGGTGGACCCCGTTTTGGCCCGAAACTGCCGTTTTTGCCCTTGTCTCCAAATTGGATCCAAGGACAGGCGTTCCTAGCTATTTGACACCTTCTGAGCGTGATGGTACTGTTTATTTTAGCTTTCGGAGACATCTCTAAAAATTTCTGAAACCAGGACCTAAGTGGAATCCAAATATCAGGCAAGTGCACCTTGCCAAACTTGCAGTCTTTATTTTCATATTTCCTGTAATAATACTTTGTTGGATGTCTTGTGTAAATTTATATAAACTTGTTTAAACTGCTTAACCTAGGAAACGCGTGACGTACCTAGTATCCGATCATAGTCGGGTGCCAACACCGTACGCGGTGTTGGGTTCGTCATTTAGAGATGGAATTACGATTCCCTTACTTTTGTACTTGTCCTATCAAGTACCCTACAACCCAGGACACTTGACACTATACATGGACATAATCTTTCTGAGATATTCGTGGTGATTCTGTATAGGATACAGGACTGGACAGAGATATTTTATTTATAGACATTATGAGTTGTTGCATTATTTATAATCCCGCTGACATGGACATGAGACGTTATGGTCATGGCTTACGTGATTACATTGGGTGGGGAGAGACACACAGGCTACAGGCTGTTCTATATATATATCTACTATTATTGTGAGGTTGTAGACTCTCCAGCAAAGCTAGACCCTTTACGTGTTATTGCTGCTACCGGCTCCCCGACACAGAGCTTGTAGCGGTCTCAGCCTGAGTACTAGTGTTGCTCTCATTTGCATATCACATAGATGGTTACATAGTTTACCCTGCTGATTTAATCAATTTAATTGCACTGCTTATTATTTGGCTTGTTTTATTTTGTGCCTTGCTATGTCCACTGAGGACCTGGAATGGATTATGTCCCCATGTTTAGTTGAGGAGCAGTATCCCGAGGTATACGGGACCGGAGCTGAAGCTATTGCTGGAGCAGAACCGAACACTGAAGACGAGGTGACTGCCGAAGACTTCTCCTGAGTGCCTGTTCCAGTACTCAGTATTTATTTCATGTTTATCTCTTGTTCCTGGCCTATAAAGCCAGTTTATTCAGACTTAAGTCGGATTGTTTCTTCGACTGACTTGCTGTGATTATTGTTGCTACTTATTTCCATTCCATTATGCAGTTATTTTTTTATCTTTATGGATGAGATTAGTGTGACTTGTTATAGTAGACCTTATTTACAGCTTAAGTACGCCCTGATGGCTCCATTAAATTGGGTTATCCATCGGTGCGTGCTGCTGGCCATTGCCACGCATCTCCAGTCCCTCGATATTTTGGGACTGGGGCGTGACATAGTTTTTGTGGTGGCCCATGCAGGTCAAAACTAAATTGTTCGGTTTCAACTTAGGGACCGAACAGGCCTGCAATAAGATAGGATAAGTTATAGGATCTCATCCATTGATTGAATCGTTTTTGGACTCTATGTCGAATTCCATTTAATTGCTTGAATTGCATCATGTTTTGATTCCTCTGTGCGTTCTCATTGTTTCCTTTTGATGCAGAGTTATGGATCCCAGAAGTGATGACGAGACCCCCTTGGGTACACCGCTTGAAGCAGGGGTTACCTGTGAAGCTGGAACGACGCCAGATACCAGAGGACAATCCTCTCAGAGCAATCAAACTGGCCAGCCAAGTTCCAGGTTCAGGCGTGATGACATCCCGCCTCCTCCCCAGTTCCCTCCTACGATGCCTGTCTTTCCCCCAGGACAGGCAATGGACGGCCAGCAAATGTTCCAGATATTCTACGCCATGATGCAGGCCCAACAACAGATTCAACAGGAGGCCCAACGTCATGAGGCCGAGAACCTAAGGAACAGCCTAGTCGCAGCATTGGAACATGCAAATCCACCAAATAGGCGGCCAGCGACGGGATCTATCACAGATTTCCGTCAACTCAAGCCCCGTACCTTCTCGGGCAAGGAAGGATCAACTGAAGTGTATGAATGGCTTACAAACACGCAGCATCAGTTGGAGGCCGCTGAACTACCAAGGGACAAATGGATGACTGCCGTCAGGATGCAACTGACGGACAACGCGCATCATTGGTGGCTGTCCGAAGAAAGAAGGCTCGGACATGATCAGGTTACCTGGGAGGAGTTCTCCAGACTCTTCCAGGAAATGTACATCCCTGCTGTGGCTCGGTCAGAACTCTTAGACAGATTCAACCGCCTGATCCAGGGCAACATGACGGTGGAGGAATATAACGCCGAATTCATTCGCCTGAGCCGCTTCGCCCCTTCACTAATTCCTACCGAAGAGGAGAAGGCGGAGAAGTTCTTTGATGGGCTCAGGTTCGAGTTTCAGAAGTTAATCGGATCGGTCGCTCCCACCTCTTACACCGACGTCCTAGCTGCAGTACGTTGGCTGGAGCGCGTTACTCGGAGGGAATCAAGCCTGAAACGTCCCTTCTCCTCCGCACCGTCCAAGTCATCACCAGGAGAATCTGCTAAACGGCCCCAGAAGAGCCCGCCTCCAAGAGCAGCAACTAAGAACCTGCCTACTTGCCATTACTGCGGTAAGGTAGGACATATTGAAAAAGAATGTAGACGCAAGCTGGGGCTCTGCCTAGTTTGCGGATCTGGACAACGCTTCTCAAAGGACTGCTCGGAACGTCGGGAGGGAGTTCCGAATCGACCAGCTCTACCTGCAGCTCTTCCAGCTGGGGGAGCAACACAGACAGGGCCTGGAGGAGCCAGGCCACCTCTACCACCTCAGGCAGCATTGTTCCAACAAGCTCGTCAGCAAAGGGGTCCCGCTCAGGGACGAGGTCAGGCTTATGCACTAGCAGTCACTGAGGAAGCTACTGCAGGCGAAGTGATAGCAGGTACCATATTAGTAGCTTCAATTCCTGCTGTAGCATTATTTGATTCTGGAGCCTCGCATTTATTTATTGCTGCTAGCTTCGTAGCTACACATAGAATAGCTACCGCACCTCTCTCGAAGATGAAGAGAATTCTAACGGGAGGTGGAATTATCCCGGTTAGTGATACTTGTAGATCATGTTCAGTGGTAGTCTGTGGTCGAGAGATGCGAGCCCAATTCTTGATCTTTTCTATGCCTGATTACGATATTGTACTTGGTATGGAATGGTTAAGTCAGTACCATGCGACACTGGATTGCCGGCTTAGAAAAGTGATATTTAGACCCCCTAGCCTTCCTGAGTTTGAATTTCTTAGAGGAGCTGTAGAACAAGGGGTCCAGCCAACTCTTAGGGTATTTGTCACGTCCCAGTCCCAAAATGACGAGGGACTGAGCACGTGAGCAATGGCCAGCAGCACGCACCGATGGACAACCCAATTTAATGGATTCATCAGGGCATGCTTAAGCTGTAGTCTAACAGTAAGATGTTACAAGTCTCAGGTATTTCTAATCTCATCCACAGAATAAACACAGATTAATGCCAGAAATATTGCAATGGAAATAAATACGCAATATTAAATAAGGTTATCTCGGGAAACAAATCCGAGAATTATTCTGTTACATTTAAGAAGAAAGACAGGAAATAAAATACTGAAAGGGAAATACTGTGTATATGAAGCCGGTGCTCAGGAGAAGTCTTCTGCAACTATCTCGTCCTCGGTTCCGGGTTCTGCTCCAAGGAGTGCTCCTGTACCGTACACCTCGGGGTAGTTCTCCTCGGCTATACCTGGGGACATAGTCCATTCCTGTCACGCCCCAGTCCCAAAATGACGAGGGACTGAGCACGTGCGCAATGGCCAGCAGCACGCACCGATGGACAACCCATTTTAATGGATCCATCAGGGCATGCTTAAGCTGTAGTCTAGCAATTATAATTACAAGTCTCAGGTATTTCTAATCTCATCCACAGATAACACAGATTGAAGCCAGAAATAATATAATGAAACTAAATATGCAATATGAAATAAGGTTATCTCGGGAAACAAATCCGAGAATTATTCTGTTACAATTAAGGAAAGACAGGAAATAAAATGCTGGAAAATGTAAATACTGTGTAGATGTAGCCGGTGCTCAAGAGAAGTCTTCGGCCACTATCTCGTCCTGTGTTCCTGGTTCTGTTCCGAGGAGTGCTCCGGTACCGTACACTTCTGGGTAGTTCTCTTCAGCTGTACCTGGGGACATCATCCATTCCAGGTCCTCAGGGGACATAGCAAGGTACAGAAAAACTCAAGCCAAATGAATATCAGTGCAGCAATCAGATAATTCAGCAGGGTAAACTAAGTAACCAGCTATGTGATATGCAATATGAGAGCAGCACTAGAACTCAGGCCGAAGCCACTACAAGCTCTGTGTCGGGGAGCCGGTAGCAGCAATAACTATGATTTACACTATGATATCTACTATGATATATATATAATATCAGCCTGCAGTCTGTGTGTCTCTCCCCACCCAATGTAATCACACGTCTCATGTCCATGATACGCATAATCATAACTAATGCAGTAAGTCTGATAGCTATGAATCAAATGTCTAAGAATGTAAAGTCTATGTCATCAACATGCAACCTATACAGAATCACCTTGAATGTCTCAGGAAGACTCTGTCTCATGAAATAGTGTCAAGTATCCTGGGTTCTGGTGTACTTGATAGGACAAGTACGAGAATTATAGGGTCTCGATATCCATGTCTATGTGACGTTACACAACCCCGCGTACGGAGTTGGCACCCGACTATGATCGGACGCTAAGTACGTCACACGGTCCTGGGTTTTAACAGTTTACAAGTTTATATGTATTTAACCAAGAATTCAGGCAAGTTCTATAACAGAAATTAATGCAATTTGGCAAGCTTTATTTGTCCAAAACAAGTCAAGGAAAAGATGAAGCAAGCTGCAGAGTTTGGCAAGGTACACTTGCCTGTGGTTCCGGCTGTGTTTACGGCTCTGACTTCGGCGGGAATTGCAGGCGGTACTCCGGTTGCTGAAACAAACATCACCATCAGATCCAGAAAATATCAATCAGCTGGAAACGCCTGTCCTTGAGTCCAATTTGGAGACAAGGGCAAAAACGACAGTTTCGGGCCAAAACGGGGTCCACCGGTGGGCCCGCTTTGCACCGAAAAACGCGTCAGGGTCAACGGTCTCCAAATTCACCAAACTCAGTGTCAACAGGTCAGGAACGCTGATACGAACCCAACGGAACTTCCAGAATTGGATTCCGATGAGCCGAACACAAAATCGCCCGTCGAGCGGGGCCTGTGGGGCCCACGACACGCGATTTCGTCAACGTTCTCAGAATCGAACCAAACTTGACCCACAGGACCAGCGTATCGCTACGAGTCCGATGGCGCAAGTTTCGTCTCGATCCGACGTGTGTACACAAAGTTAGGTCGAATTGCAGAAAGGGCGGATACGGGGCGATGTCCGCGGATACGCGTTGATTCCGGTGTGCACGCACACCCAAATCGACTTCCGCGAAAACCCACACGTCCGTATCGACGAGGCGCACGTATCTGTGAAGACCGCGCGCGACCAAGTCGTCCCGTTTGGCGGGGCGGACTCGGTTCCGGGGTGAAACAGGGTCTGGGTTTTTCCTGTTTTTGGATCGCGGTGTGCGATCGCCACAGGCCGCGATGCCTCGAACAGTTTGTCCGGACACCGAGAGGGTCATACAGGCTTCGCAACGCGATTTGCGGAATCGAAAACGGAGCTACGAGCAAAAAGTTACGCATACCTGAACCGGGCTGAAAAAGCCGAGATCTCGTGTCCTCGTAGCGTGTCCTGTGTCCAACTGACACAGTGTCCGACACGTACAGCGACGAGGGTTAGGGTTAGGGCTTGGCCTTGCGGCGGTGGCTCAGGGCGGAGGGCGGCCGGGGCAGCGTCGCAGGAGGAGGCTGGGGGCGGTGCTGGCTAGGGCGGCGGCCACCGGAGCGGAGGGGGTCGACGGCGCAGGGCTCTCGAACGGTCGGGACGGCGTCGGGGCCTGCTGCGGGGAGGAGCGGAGAAGGGGGAGAGGAGGAGACGCGGTGAGGGTGGTGGTCGGCGGGCGGTTCGCGCAGGGGATGAGGGGAGGTGGAGGTCGCCGGACGGGGTTCGTCGGAGGGGCGTCTAGGGTGGTTAGGGTTAGGGTTACGGGGGAAAGGAGGCGGAGGCGAGGGGTATAAATAGGGGACGAGGCGGGGCTCGGCCGGGGCGACGTGGGCGAGGGGCCGCGCGGAGCGGGGCCGAGCGACGCGGGCGGCCAGGCGACGTGGCCGGAGCGCCGGAAATCGCGCGGGGGTCGTGGGGGACTGGGGACAGGGGTGAAGGTTCCGGGTCGGGCGCGGATCCGGGTCCGGCCGACCCGCCCGACCCGCTAGGGTTTGAGGGTTGGGCTGGGTTAACGGGCTCGGCCCACTGGGCCGGGCCGGGCCCAAAAGCAAATAAAAATTAAAATAAAATAAATAATAATAATAAATAAATAATTAAATAATCAGTAAATTAATTAATAAATAATAATAATTAAATAAATAGTTTTTAGGCATTTAAAAATAGGTCCGGGGTCCGATAAATTCCAGAAAAATTGTCCTAAGTCCAGTTTTTCATTTTACATCCAAAAATATTGTTTTCATAATATTTTAATATTGTTTAATATCAATTAAAAATCATTGAATAAAAAAAACCCTGTTTTTTTTTAAATTACAGAAAATTCCCAAAAAATTCCAGAAAATTGTGAAAAATCCAGTTTTTAAAATTTTGAAAAATCAGGGGGTTTACAATCTACCCCCCTTAAGAAGATTGCGTCCTCGCAATCAAAGAATAACCGGTCAACAGAGATGACGCGGTCGCAAGCATCGTTTGAAAACACATCACAAGAAGCTTCAGGGAAATACCGTTTCCCTAAAAATCGAAAGTTTTACACTTTCCAGGAAAATATAGTTAAAAGTATAACTTTTATGAAAATCAGGTTGTTATTAACAAGTTACAAATTACTAGGTTGGGGCTGAGGTCACGAACCAACGGACACGAACTACAACAAGACTAAAACGGATAACTATAAATCACTTACTCGCATCAGCGTCCTGCACAGTCAGCGCATAAGCTTGTCCTCGTCCTTGAGGTAGGTTCCTCTGCTGCTGTTGGGCTTGCTGGAAGAGTGTCGCCTGAGGTGCCAGAGGTGGCCTCGGTGCTGGTGTAGCTGGTTGGTTTGCCCTTGCTGCTCCACCTCGATGCTGAGGACAGTCCTTGGCTATGTGCTGATTGGTGCCGCAAATCAGGCACAATCCCAACTTGCGTCTGCAGTCTCTCTCGACATGGCCTACCTTGCCGCAGTAGTGACAGGTAGGAAGGGTCTGAGAAGCTGTCCTGGGTGGCTGGAGCGTGTGAGATCTCTTGGCAGATTCTCCCGGTGATGTTCTGTCTGGTGCTGTGGTGATTGGCCGCTTGAGGCGAGACTCTCTCCTGGTGACGCGTTCCATGCGTCGGGCTGCAGCGAGAACATCCGAGTAGGAGGTAGGTGCGACGGATCCGATGAGTTTCTGCAGCTCAATGTTCAGTCCGTCGAAGAATTTCTCGGCCTTCTCTTCCTCTGTCGGGATCAGGGTTGGGGCAAAGCGGCTTAGACGGATGAATTCCGCGTTGTACTCTTCCACTGTCATAGAGTCCTGAGTGAGACGGTTGAATTTGTCCCGCAGTTCGGATCGTGCGATAGCCGGAATATACATCTCTTGGAAGAGTCTGGAGAACTCCTCCCAAGTGACTCGGTCTGGTCCGAGTCGCGTCTCCTCAGACAACCACCAGTGGTGCGCGTTGCCTGTCAATTGCATTCGGACGGCCGTCATCCAGCGTTCCCGTGGAAGCTCAGCTGCTTCAAGTTGATGCCGTATGTTGGTGAGCCACTCATGAACTTCTGTGGGCTCCTCTTTTCCAGAAAAGGTGCGGGGCTTCAGTTGGCGGAAGTCAGTGATAGAGCCCGTCGAAGGTCGTCGGGCTGGTAGGTTGGCCTGCTCTAGTACAGTTACGATGCTGTCCCTCCAGAAATTAGCTTCGCGACGCTGTGCCTCGTGTTGGACTTGTTGCTGGGCTTGCATCATCGCGTAGATCATTTGGAATATCTGCTGCCCGTCAATTGGCTGTCCTTGTGGGAGTACGGGGGTTGGTGGGACGAACTGCGGCGGAGGTGGAATGTCATCGCGTCGGAATCGGGATGTAGGTTGACCTGCCTGCTGGCTCTGTTGAGTTGTGGGAATTCCTCCGTCTGGTGTCACTTCGTCGTCATAGGTGACACCTGTAGCTTGGGGTGTTCCGACGGGAGTCTCGTTGCATTCTTGTGGGTCCATTTTCCTGTATCAAAAATAACCAATAAGAGGCGTACAGGAATCAAGGCAAGATGCAAGTAAATTATTTGAAGTCGATATAGAGATCAAAAACGATTCAAGCAAGTGGATGAGATCCTAAAAACTTATCCTATCTTATTGCAGGCCTGTTCGGTCCCTAAGTTGAAACCGAACAATTTAGTCGTAGACCTGCATGGGCCACCACAAAAACCATGTCACGCCCCAGTCCCAAAATGACGAGGGACTGAGCACGTGCGCAATGGCCAGCAGCACGCACCGATGGACAACCCATTTTAATGGATCCATCAGGGCATGCTTAAGCTGTAGTCTAGCAATTATAATTACAAGTCTCAGGTATTTCTAATCTCATCCACAGATAACACAGATTGAAGCCAGAAATAATATAATGAAACTAAATATGCAATATGAAATAAGGTTATCTCGGGAAACAAATCCGAGAATTATTCTGTTACAATTAAGGAAAGACAGGAAATAAAATGCTGGAAAATGTAAATACTGTGTAGATGTAGCCGGTGCTCAAGAGAAGTCTTCGGCCACTATCTCGTCCTGTGTTCCTGGTTCTGTTCCGAGGAGTGCTCCGGTACCGTACACTTCTGGGTAGTTCTCTTCAGCTGTACCTGGGGACATCATCCATTCCAGGTCCTCAGGGGACATAGCAAGGTACAGAAAAACTCAAGCCAAATGAATATCAGTGCAGCAATCAGATAATTCAGCAGGGTAAACTAAGTAACCAGCTATGTGATATGCAATATGAGAGCAGCACTAGAACTCAGGCCGAAGCCACTACAAGCTCTGTGTCGGGGAGCCGGTAGCAGCAATAACTATGATTTACACTATGATATCTACTATGATATATATATAATATCAGCCTGTAGTCTGTGTGTCTCTCCCCACCCAATGTAATCACACGTCTCATGTCCATGATACGCATAATCATAACTAATGCAGTAAGTCTGATAGCTATGAATCAAATGTCTAAGAATGTAAAGTCTATGTCATCAACATGCAACCTATACAGAATCACCTTGAATGTCTCAGGAAGACTCTGTCTCATGAAATAGTGTCAAGTGTCCTGGGTTCTGGTGTACTTGATAGGACAAGTACGAGAATTATAGGGTCTCGATATCCATGTCTATGTGACGTTACACAACCCCGCGTACGGAGTTGGCACCCGACTATGATCGGACGCTAAGTACGTCACACGGTCCTGGGTTTTAACAGTTTACAAGTTTATATGTATTTAACCAAGAATTCAGGCAAGTTCTATAACAGGAATTAATGCAATTTGGCAAGCTTTATTTGTCCAAAACAAGTCAAGGAAAAGATGAAGCAAGCTGCAGAGTTTGGCAAGGTACACTTGCCTGTGGTTCCGGCTGTGTTTACGGCTCTGACTTCGGCGGGAATTGCAGGCGGTACTCCGGTTGCTGAAACAAACATCACCATCAGATCCAGAAAATATCAATCAGCTGGAAACGCCTGTCCTTGAGTCCAATTTGGAGACAAGGGCAAAAACGGCAGTTTCGGGCCAAAACGGGGTCCACCGGTGGGCCCGCTTTGCACCGAAAAACGCGTCAGGGTCAACGGTCTCCAAATTCACCAAACTCAGTGTCAACAGGTCAGGAACGCTGATACGAACCCAACGGAACTTCCAGAATTGGATTCCGATGAGCCGAACACAAAATCGCCCGTCGAGCGGGGCCTGTGGGGCCCACGACACGCGATTTCGTCAACGTTCTCAGAATCGAACCAAACTTGACCCACAGGACCAGCGTATCGCTACGAGTCCGATGGCGCAAGTTTCGTCTCGATCCGACGTGTGTACACAAAGTTAGGTCGAATTGCAGAAAGGGCGGATACGGGGCGATGTCCGCGGATACGCGTTGATTCCGGTGTGCACGCACACCCAAATCGACTTCCGCGAAAACCCACACGTCCGTATCGACGAGGCGCACGTATCTGTGAAGACCGCGCGCGACCAAGTCGTCCCGTTTGGCGGGGCGGACTCGGTTCCGGGGTGAAACAGGGTCTGGATTTTTCCTGTTTTTGGATCGCGGTGTGCGATCGCCACAGGCCGCGATGCCTCGAACAGTTTGTCCGGACACCGAGAGGGTCATACAGGCTTCGCAACGCGATTTGCGGAATCGAAAACGGAGCTACGAGCAAAAAGTTACGCATACCTGAACCGGGCTGAAAAAGCCGAGATCTCGTGTCCTCGTAGCGTGTCCTGTGTCCAACTGACACAGTGTCCGACACGTACAGCGACGAGGGTTAGGGTTAGGGCTTGGCCTTGCGGCGGTGGCTCAGGGCGGAGGGCGGCCGGGGCAGCGTCGCAGGAGGAGGCTGGGGGCGGTGCTGGCTAGGGCGGCGGCCACCGGAGCGGAGGGGGTCGACGGCGCAGGGCTCTCGAACGGTCGGGACGGCGTCGGGGCCTGCTGCGGGGAGGAGCGGAGAAGGGGGAGAGGAGGAGACGCGGTGAGGGTGGTGGTCGGCGGGCGGTTCGCGCAGGGGATGAGGGGAGGTGGAGGTCGCCGGACGGGGTTCGTCGGAGGGGCGTCTAGGGTGGTTAGGGTTAGGGTTACGGGGGAAAGGAGGCGGAGGCGAGGGGTATAAATAGGGGACGAGGCGGGGCTCGGCCGGGGCGACGTGGGCGAGGGGCCGCGCGGAGCGGGGCCGAGCGACGCGGGCGGCCAGGCGACGTGGCCGGAGCGCCGGAAATCGCGCGGGGGTCGTGGGGGACTGGGGACAGGGGTGAAGGTTCCGGGTCGGGCGCGGATCCGGGTCCGGCCGACCCGCCCGACCCGCTAGGGTTTGAGGGTTGGGCTGGGTTAACGGGCTCGGCCCACTGGGCCGGGCCGGGCCCAAAAGCAAATAAAAATTAAAATAAAATAAATAATAATAATAAATAAATAATTAAATAATCAGTAAATTAATTAATAAATAATAATAATTAAATAAATAGTTTTTAGGCATTTAAAAATAGGTCCGGGGTCCGATAAATTCCAGAAAAATTGTCCTAAGTCCAGTTTTTCATTTTACATCCAAAAATATTGTTTTCATAATATTTTAATATTGTTTAATATCAATTAAAAATCATTGAATAAAAAAAACCCTGTTTTTTTTTAAATTACAGAAAATTCCCAAAAAATTCCAGAAAATTGTGAAAAATCCAGTTTTTAAAATTTTGAAAAATCAGGGGGTTTACAATTCCAGGTCCTCAGGGGACATAACAAGGTACAGAAAATACAAGCCAAAACATATGCAGTGCAGCAATAATGAAACAGTAGGATAAATATGTAAACCAGCTAGTGATATGCAAGTGAGAGTTTTAGTCATACTCAGGCTGAGACTACTACAGGATCAGTGTCGAAGAAACCATAGCAGTATTTTCTCGAAGAGCCAGTAAGGAACCAAAGCTCTGTATCAGAGTCTAAGGCACCGCCAGATAAAAGTATTTATATTATATTATATTCAGCCTTGATATGATAATACTCTTCCCACCCCATGTAATCTCACGTCACAGTTCCAGAATATCACAGGTACAAGTCACGCAAGATTGAACTAATGCAATGAGTCAGGATAGAATCTACGCATGTAAGCTGTAAATGATATGAATATGTAACCTATACGGAATTACCAGGTATATCTCAGGCAATTCCGTCACATGAATAGTGTCAGGTGTCCTGGGTTGAGCAGTTAAACAAGTTTACATATGAATCTAAATAAAATATCATAACCAGAAATATCTGAGATTTGGCAAGCTTTACTTGCCCACTGATGTATAACTAAGTCCAGGAAATAGGTAGCAAAGCTGCAAGTTTTGGCAAGGTACACTTGCCTGTGGTTCCGGCTATGTTTACAGTTCTGACTTCGACGGGAATTGTAGGCGGTACTCCGGTTGTTGAAACAAACATCACCATCAGATCCAGAAAATATCAATCAGCTAGAAACGCCTATCCTTGAGTCCAATTTGGAGACAAGGACAGAAACGACAGTTTTGGGTCAAAACGGGGTCCACATGCGGGCCCGCTTTGCACCGAAAAATGCGTCAGGGTCAACGGTCTCCAAATTCACCAAACTTAGTGTCAACAGGTCAGGAACGATGATACGAACCCAACAGAACTTCCAGAATTGGATTCTGATGAGCCGATCACAAAATCGCCCGTCGAGCGGGGCCTGTGGGGCCCACGACACGCGATTTCGTCAACGTTCTCAGAATTGAACCAAACTTGACCCACAGGACCAGCGTATCACTACGAGTCCGATGGCATAAGTTTTGTCTCGATCCGACGTGTGTACACAAAGTTAGATCGAATTGCAGAAAAGGCGGATACGGGGCGATGTCCGCGGATACGCGTTGATTCCGGTGTGCACGCACACCCGAATCAGCTTCCGCAAAATCCCACACGTCCGTATCGACGAGACGCACGTATCTGTGAAGACCGCACGCGACCAAGTTGTCCCGTTTGGCGGGGCGTACTCAGTTCCGGGGTGAAACAAGGTCTGGTTTTTCCTGTTTTTGGATCGCGGTGTGCGATCACCACAGGACGCGATGCCCCGAACGGTTTATCCGGGCACCGAGAGGGTCATACAGGCTTCGCAACGTAATTTACGGAATTGGAAACGGAGCTACGAGCAAAAAGTTACACGTACCTGAAGGGGACCCAAAAATCAGGGTCAACCCGTGTCCGACACGTGTCCGACTCGTGTCGGACACAGGGACTCGGGAATCAGGGTTAGGGTTAGGGTTTCGGCGAGCACGCGGCGGAGGGTGGCGGAGGGCGGCGGTTGGACTGCGGCGGAGGGGCCGGGGCAGTGCGGCGGCGCGCTGGGGACTCGTCGGCGGCGGAGACGAGCAGCCGGAGGCGGCGCTATGCGGTGCGGGCGGCTCATCGTCGTCGAGGGGAGGAGAGAGGAGGGAGGAGCCGGGGAGAGGCGGCGCTGGGCGTGGCGGCGTGGGGCGTCGACTGTCACGCCCCGAGGCGTCCCCCGAGTCGTGACCGCCGTGCGGGCCTGGAGTTGCGCCCGCACAAGGCTTTTTAATGATTTACATAGCAAGCACGTATTCAGAGTACGCAGATAAATTGAAACACAGATTTGAAACATAGAAAAGTTCTCTTTATTGATAATGAACATCTATTACAAACTCCTGAACGAGTCAGCTAATATGCCGAACGGCTTACAAAGGGTTGACTCAAAATGAGATAGCAGTCCTGTACATTACATCCTTTTATAAACTCAAAACGATAAAGACCTCCGGGCTGGAGGATCGCTTTGCCACGGAGCTGCATTTGTGTATGAAGAGTTGCAGGCTCCTGACTCCAAAATGCTTCGGGGGCGCGGTAAAGATGCTCCAACAGTTGGACTGGATCGGGTAGACGACTTCGGCTCCTCGCTCGGTTCGCCTTGGTGCGGAGAACCTGTTTCAACGAGGGTCAGCATATCGAAACATGCTGGTAAAGGCGAGCTAGCCTGACTATACCAATCAACATGTTGTTTAGTGAAGCATGCATATTTGGTTGGTTTCTATCTTTGCCTTAGTTCATTTACAGTTAAGCAGCATATTGAATTTACTGAAATGAACGTGCCACCGTTCGGTGGATTTTACCTGACCGTCTGAATCACCTGCACAATACTTACCATGCCTTCCCTGAAACAAAGACACAAGTTAGTATGCAACAGGTTTAAATATACATAGGATCACTGGCTTCGATGCCACGAAGGGACGGGTTATAGTCTCAAGGCAAAGTGACGTGCAACGCGGGTGGCGAGCCCCGCTGCATAACACTTGCCGGGTAACATACGACTATACATACGTTCCGTCCGGATCGGATCGATCCCGGTGCCCCGGTGATCGTCCGCGGAACTCATAACATACCTTGTGCACAAGTCATCCATGATCAAGAATACTCATAGAATTTGTTCCATAGCATACAGTTTTGCATAGTCATCCTGACAGTTTATTTCATAACAAGCATACATTTCCATACTTAGCACGATTCATAAAACAGTTATAGACGAACTAGCATACAGGATGATAACCGTTCATGAGTTTGGTTGACAAGCATAATAACCAAGTTATTCTCTTTTATCTTGGTTTCTTTTATTATTACTTGGTATCGTTTGATCGGGGCAACAGAGTGAAGCTGGAAGCAGAGCTAGCTAATCGGGTTGGTAGCCACTCACTTAGATTTTAGAAAGAAGAAGGAAAGAGGCGCTTCACGACTCCGCTCGCAAGCCGCCTACTGCTCGTTCACCTGCACACGAACAGCTCGATTAATACTTCTTCCTCTCTTTCCAATCTCGGAATTGAAGTGCAGTTCAATGAACGAAAACAATGAAAACCATCGAAACCGTTCAAGGAAAACAAGCAAATCCCAAAACCAACTCAAAGCACGAAAGCAACAAGCGACATCGAAAACCGAGGCAATAAAAGATAGCAGCGGAGAGGTCCCTCCTGACTCTGCCGCTAAGCCGATCCTTGGGGCGCAGTCCACTGAATATGGGAATCGATTCCGAAGAAACAAATCCATAACGAGGACGAGTTCTTAATTCAATCTATCCCGATCGAACGATACCGTCTTGTGCTTCTTAGCCGCGCTCTCCGCATCGGGAGAACGGGACGCTACATCCTACCCAACCAATTGGAAGTTTCGTCCCGAAACTTAAGAATAGAACCAACCGTTAGGGGTTATTGGGTTGAGGCAGGAGCTTAGAGGGGAGTGGACAATCCCGAGCTACGTGGCCTTGCCCGCCACAGTTGAAGCATAGCCCCTTTCTGCTGTAACATCTATCAGTAGTGTGCCCACGTCTTCTACAAAAATCACAGTATGGTCTCTGGTTCCCTTTGTGGCGACCACCGTCGTTATGTCGTTTTGCAGTATTGTTTCCTCCATCGTCGCTTTGGCGTTTGTGACTGGATGTATGCACAGCGCCGACAGAAACGTGAGGATATTGTGGTTCGAGAGATAGGGCGTGATTCATGACTTCACGCATTGTCCGATACTGAGGAACGGCTACGTGCGAATGGATGGCAGGACGGAGACCACCTTCAAACCTTCTAGCTCGACTCGCTGCATCAGGTAAATAGGCCCTAGCGAATTTGGAGAGTCGGTTGAATTCGGCGGAATACTCTTTAACTGTCATCCTGCCTTGCCTCAGTTGCACGAAGTCATTTTTCATCTTACGTTGCACTGGAGGGGGGTATATACTCCTCTTCAAACGCGGCACGAAAGGTCGTCCACGAGATCGCCTCCTCTCCGTGATCAAGTTGGAGAGATCGTCGATGCACGTCCCACCAATCGTGTGCGTTGAGGCGGAGCTGCAGTTGCGCGCAGGCGACGCGCCTATCTTCGGGGACCTCTAGCAGAGTGAAGTGATCTTCAAGTTCTGCTAGCCAATCTAGAGCTACCACTGCGTCCTCAGTCCCGTCGAACGGGGTGTTGCAAACTTTCTTGAAGTGTCCCAAGTTGAAGGCAGTCACGTCCCTCGGCCTTGGAATCTGAGGCGTCTCCACTTCAAGCACGGGCTGTTCCACCGGAGTCGTTGCTGTTGTTGCGGCGGAATAGTTGGCAGCCAAAGTCTGAACGATCTGATGGAGGGTATCGACCTGCTTCTGTTGGACTGAGAATCGGGTCTCTAGATTACTCTCGAGCTTAGCTTGGCGAGCATCGTCTCGTTGTCGTTGCGATTCTAACATTTGCATTACCCGCTCAAGCGGGTCGACTTGAGACATGCCTCTTTGGCTTCGAGAGCTTCCCGAATTGCCCGAACTGCTCTCTTGTGTTTCGATCGGTGGTTGCGCTGCAGATTGCGCTTGATCCATTCCTTCAAAAGAAGGTAAATTATATTAGGATCATAATGTATTATGGACTTATTGCCTGAACGTATCTCATTTTGGCCTAGCGAGTTCAAGAGTTCGCACAGGAATCTGATCGTTAAAGAAACTTTTCCAGCACGAAGTCTAAGGAACTTTGAATCTGTGCTCTGATACCACTATGTCACGTCCCGAGGCGTCCCCCGAGTCGTGACCGCCGTGCGGGCCTGGAGTTGCGCCCGCATAAGGCTTTTTAATGATTTACATAGCAAGCACGTATTCAGAGTACGCAGATAAATTGAAACACAGATTTGAAACATAGAAAAGTTCTCTTTATTGATAATGAACATCTATTACAAACTCCTGAACGAGTCAGCTAATATGCCGAACGGCTTACAAAGGGTTGACTCAAAATGAGATAGCAGTCCTGTACATTACATCCTTTTATAAACTCAAAACGATAAAGACCTCCGGGCTGGAGGATCGCTTTGCCACGGAGCTGCATTTGTGTATGAAGAGTTGCAGGCTCCTGACTCCAAAATGCTTCTGGGGCGCGGTGAAGATGCGCCAACAGTTGGACTGGATCGGGTAGACGACTTCGGCTCCTCGCTCGGTTCGCCTTGGTGCGGAGAACCTGTTTCAACGAGGGTCAGCATATCGAAACATGCTGGTGAAGGCGAGCTAGCCTGACTATACCAATCAACACGTTGTTTAGTGAAGCATGCATATTTGGTTGGTTTCTATCTTTGCCTTAGTTCATTTACAGTTAAGCAGCATATTGAATTTACTGAAATGAACGTGCCACCGTTCGGTGAATTTTACCTGACCGTCTGAATCACCTGCACAATACTTACCATGCCTTCCCTGAAACGAAGACACAAGTTAGTATGCAACAGGTTTAAATATACATAGGATCACTGGCTTCGATGCCACGAAGGGACGGGTTATAGTCTCAAGGCAAAGTGACGTACAACGCGGGTGGCGAGCCCCGCTGCATAACACTTGCCGGGTAACATACGACTATACATACGTTCCGTCCGGATCGGATCGATCCCGGTGCCCCGGTGATCGTCCGCGGAACTCATAACATACCTTGTGCACAAGTCGTCCGTGATCAAGAATACTCATAGAATTTGTTCCATAGCATACAGTTTTGCATAGTCATCCTGACAGTTTATTTCATAACAAGCATACATTTCCATACTTAGCACGATTCATAAAACAGTTATAGACGAACTAGCATACAGGATGATAACCGTTCATGAGTTTGGTTGACAAGCATAATAACCAAGTTATTCTCTTTTATCTTGGTTTCTTTTATTATTACTTGGTATCGTTTGATCGGGGCAACAGAGTGAAGCTGGAAGCAGAGCTAGCTAATCGGGTTGGTAGCCACTCACTTAGATTTTGGAAAGAAGAAGGAAAGAGGCGCTTCACGACTCCGCTCGCAAGCCGCCTACTGCTCGTTCACCTGCACACGAACAGCTCGATTAATACTTCTTCCTCTCTTTCCAATCTCGGAATTGAAGTGCAGTTCAATGAACGAAAATAATGAAAACCATCGAAACCGTTCAAGGAAAACAAGCAAATCCCAAAACCAACTCAAAGCACGAAAGCAACAAGCGACATCGAAAACTGAGGCAATGAAAGATAGCAGCGGAGAGGTCCCTCCTGACTCTGCCGCTAAGCCGATCCTTGGGGCGCAGTCCACTGAATATGGGAATCGATTCCGAAGAAACAAATCCATAACGAGGACGAGTTCTTAATTCAATCTATCCCGATCGAACGATACCGTCTTGTGCTTCTTAGCCGCGCTCTCCGCATCGGGAGAACGGGGCGCTACATCGACGGTGGCGGCGGCGCTGCGAGGGGCTGCCGGAGGCGAGGCGGTGGCTGGGTAGGCTAGGGCGGCCGGAGGGGATTTGGGTAGCCGGAGAAGAGAGCGAGGGGGGTTTTTATAGGGGTGGCCGGGCCGTTAGGGAGCCGAGACGGGCGGAGGGGTGGCGGTGGACGTGGGGGTGAGGGCTGCCGGAGCGGGCGGAGGGCGCGGCGGAGGCGGCGCACGACGCGGGAGGGGGAGCGACGTGGGAGAGAGGGGGGTTCGGGCTAGCGGGTTGTGGGTCCGGGTCGGGTCTGGCGGATCCGACCCGACCCGCTAGGGGCTGGGCCGGGCCGGGTATGGGTAGATTAATATTAATAATAATATTAATAATAAATATTAAATAAACAGTAATTAATTATTAAATAAATAATTAAATAAATAAATAGTTCTAGGTGTTTTAAAAATAGGTCCGGGGTCCGATAAATTCCAGAAAATTTGCCCTAAGTCCAGTTTTTCATTTTACACCCAAAAATATTATTTTCATAATATTTTAATATCATTTATTATCAATTAAAAAATCATTTAAAAATTAAAACCCTGTTTTTAAATTACAGAAAATTCCCAGAAAATTCCAAAAAATTGTGAAAAATCCAGTTTTTAAAATTTTAAAAATTTAGGGGATTTACAGTATTGACTGTAGAAGAAGATTCAAGTTACCCAAGAGTCATAACGGAATTTGTGGATGTATTTCCCGACGATCTTCCAGGTTTACCACCTGATCGGGAGATAGAATTCATAATAGACCTAACTCCAGGAGCCGAACCTATCACTTCATCGGTATATCGGCTAGCACCTATGGAGTTAGTGGAGTTGAAAGCACAAGTTGACTACCTTCTAGAGAAAGGATTTATCCGGCCCAGTGTTTCACCTTGGGGAGCACCTATACTTTTTGTACCCAAGAAGGACGAAACTGTACGGTTGTGCATTGATTACAGAGCCCTTAATGCTGTAACTATTAAGAACCGGTACCCATTACCACGTATTGATGATTTGTTTGACCAATTGAGTGGTGCTAAGGTATTCTCAAAGATTGACCTTAGATCCGGTTATCACCAGATTAGGGTGAAGAAGGAAGATATCCCAAAGACGGCCTTCAGAACTAAGTATGGACATTATGAGTTCCTAGTAATGCCGTTTGGTTTAACCAACGCACCCGCCGTATTTATGAGTTTGATGAATGGATTCTTCCATCAGTACTTGGATAAGTTTGTGGTGGTATTCATTGATGATATCCTAGTCTACTCTAAGAACCACGAAGAGCACGAGGAACACCTCAGAGTTGTGCTAGAGACTTTGAGAAGGGAGAAGTTGTATGCCAAACTCAGCAAATGTGAGTTCTGTATGGACAAGGTGCCATTCTTAGGGCATATTATCTCAGGTGAAGGACTGTCTGTGGACCCAGAGAAGGTCACTGCTATTGAAACCTGGCCTACCCCTACCTCTGTTGCAGAAGTAAAAAGTTTTCTTGGACTTGCTGGGTATTACCGGCGGTTCGTAGAAAATTTTTCAAGGATCGCAGAGCCGATGACTAAGCTGACAGGAAGGATCAGGAGTTCATATGGACGGAAGAATGCCAGAATGCCTTTGAAGAATTAAAGAGGCGTCTAACAACAGCACCAGTCTTGACTCTTCCCTCAGGGTCAGGAGGTTTTGTTGTTTATAGTGATGCATCTGGTAGTGGACTAGGTTGTGTCTTGATGCAACATGGCAAGGTTATCGCTTATGCATCGAGGCAGTTGAAGGTCCACGAGAAGAATTACCCAACGCACGACCTGGAGCTAGCTGCAGTGATCTTTGCATTGAAGATCTGGAGACATTACCTGTATGGAGAGAAGGTCAAAATATTCACTGATCATAAGATCTTGAAGTATGTTTATACACAGAAAGAGCTCAACATGAGGCAAAGGCGTTGGCTTGAGTTGATGGTGGACTTTGACATCGATCTGCAGTACCACCCGGGGAAAGCAAATATTGTAGCCGACGCCCTCAGCAGAAAATCCTCGGCTTATTTCTTAACGGAGCAGCCTCAGCTATTACAAGACTTGCAAGATCTTCAGATATAGGTTATTCTACCTGGACAAAATAGTTTTCTGGCTAACCTCGAAGTGAAGTCATCGCTGGTGGAGAGAATCAAAGAAGCTTTGCCTAATGATGCCAGATTCCGAAGGCTGAGAGAGAGAACAGAAGCAGGCCTGCAGACGGGACTTCGAATCCACGAGGACGGAACATTAAGGTGCGAAAATTGCCTATATGTTCCAAATAGAGAATTAAGGCAGGAGTTGATGACAGAAGCACATAGCTCCATATACTCGATTCATCCAGGAGGGACCAAGATGTACCGGGACCAAAGACAATATTACTGGTGGCATGGAATGAAAAGGGAGATTGCCCGATTTGTGGCAAAATGCTTAGTCTGCCAGCAGGTAAAGGCCGAGCACCAAAGGACTGCAGGTATGTTGCAGCCACTTCCCATTCCTGAATGGAAGTGGGAGCATATTACCATGGACTTCGTCACTGGATTTCCAAGAAGCCCTAGTGGAAAGGATGCAGTATGGGTCATCGTGGATCGGCTCACTAAGTCGGCTCACTTCTTGCCGTTCAGAGTCGGACAATCCACGGAAGTACTAGCCGACATGTATATACGACAGATCATAAAATTATATGGAGTGTCGGTTAGTATTGTATCAGATCGAGACTCGAGATTTACATCTCACTTCTGGCGAAGCATGCAAGAGAGTTTCGACACCAGGCTCAAGTTCAGTACTGCCTATCATCCCCAGACAGATGGCCAATCAGAGCGTACAATTCAGATCTTGGAAGACAAGCTGCGATCATGTATACTGGACTTCGGAGGATCTTGGAAAGATCACCTGCACTTAGTGGAGTTCTCCTACAACAACAGCTATCAGGCAAGCATTCAGATGGCACCTTTCGAGGCGCTGTACGGAAGGAAGTGCAGATCGCCGATATGCTGGAGTGACGTTGGCAAACGTCAATTACTGGGTCCAGAGTTGGTAACGGAGACAGTAGAGAAAGTAAAACAGATTCAGAACCATCTCCGTGCAGCCCAGGATAGACAGAAGCATTGGACAGATGCACACAGACGACCCCTGGAGTTCAAGGAAGGAGAGCATGTATTTTTGAGGATCTCGCCCACTAGAGGTACTATCAGATTCGGCAGCAGAGGCAAGTTAAGCCCAAGGTACATTGGGCCATTTGATATCTTGGAGCGCATTGGTGAAGTGGCTTACCTTCTTGCATTACCTCCATCCTTAGAGGGAGTGCATGACGTATTCCACGTCTCACAACTGAGGAGATACGTGACGGACCCAAGTCATATAGTTGATCATTCTGAGATCTCGGTGGGACCTAGCCTGAGATACGAAGAGCAGCCAGTGGGTATACTCGACACCAGCGAGAAGACACTACGAGGGCAGACAATCAGACTGGTTCGAGTAGCTTGGAAACAGCACTCTCCTGGCGAATCGACCTGGGAACGAGAAGATGTTATGCGCCAGCGTTATCCACACTTATTTGCAGAATCAGGTAAAACCTAAGCATTCTTTAATTCTGTAAATCTTGCCTTTATAGTTTACCCTTCGATTGCGAGGACGCAATCCTCTTAAGGGGGGTAGATTGTAAACACCCTAAATTTTCAGATATTTTAAAATCAATTTTTGGGAATTAATATACAATTATTCAGGAATTTACATAGGTCCTGTGGTGAGTTTGTAATTTTTAATTGCTAATAACTAACATTAAAATGAATTAAAAATATGATTTTATGGTGTAAAATAGAAAACCGGACTTAGGATAATTTTCTGGGATTTTATTGGGCTTCAGACATATTTTTAAAAGCCTAAAAACTATTTTCTAATTAAATTAATTAATTATTAGTTATTATTATTATTATTATTATTATTATTTATTGCTGTTTATTTTTAGTTAGGGCCCGGCCCGGCCCGGCCCAGTGGGCCGAGCCCGTTAGCACCCAGCCCAGCCCCCTTGGCCTAGCGGGTCGGGCGGGTCGGTCAGACCCGAACCAGCTCCCGACCCGACCCGGATCCCCCATCACCCTCTCCCCCACGATCTCCTCCGGTGACCGAATCCTCCGCGCCGCCGCGTTTTCCGGCCGGCCACGTCCTTCTCGCCGCAACCCACGCCCCACGACCTCCCCCAGCCCCGCCTAACCCGGCCACGACCCTCCCCCGAGCCTCCCTTTAAAAGCCCCCTCTTCTCCTTCCCCTCCTCACTACCTCCTCCCCGCCGTGACCTCACCGTAACCCTAGACTACCCCGCTCGCCGTCCCCGACGAACCTGGCCTCCCTCCGCCCGCGTCCAGCCTCGCCCGGCCCTTCCTCTCCTTCGCCTCCATCCTCCAGCAGTGGCCGCCCGAGCCAGCCGACGCCACCCGAGCCTAGCTCCGTCCGGCGCCGCCCTGAGAAGCCACCGCCTCCACCAGCAAGCTCCAGCCGAGTCGCCTCCGCTCCCCAGCCTCTCTCCGGCGAAGCCGACCGCCACGGATCCGTCCAGCAGAGCCCAACCCTAACTAAACCCTAGGACACAACTCAAACACAGGATTCGGACACGACAGTGTCGTGTCGGACACGAGGTAAACCCTAACTTTTCCTACTTTGTTCTGGTACTCGTAATTTCCTCCTCGTAGCTCAGAATTCGATTCCGTAAATTGCTACGCGAAGCCTGTATGACCCTCTCAGTGCCCGGATAAACCGCTCGGGGCATCGCGTCCTGTGGTGATCGCACACCGCGATCTAAAAATAGGAAAAACCAGACCCTATTTTACCCCGGAACTGAGTGCACCCCGCCAAACGGGATGACTTGGTCGCGTGCGGTCTTCACAGATACGTGCGCGTCGTTGATACGGACGTGTGAGATTTCGCGGAAGCTGATTCGGGTGTGCGTGCACACCGGAATCAACGCATATCCGCGGACATCGCCCTGTATCCGACTTTTCTACAATTTACCCTAACTTCGTGCACACACGTCAGATCGAGACGAAACTTGCGCCATCGGACTCGTAGCGATACGCTGGTCATGTGGGTCAAGTTTGGTTCGATTCTGAGACGTGTCGTGGGCCCCACAGGCCCCGCTCGACGGACGATTTTGTGATCGGCTCATCGGAATTCAAATCTGAAAGTTTCGTTGGGTTCGTATCAGCGTTCCTGACCTGTTGACACTAAGTTTGGTGAATCTAGAGACCGTTGACCCTGACACGTTTTTGGTGCAAAGCGGGCCCACCGGTGGACCCCGTTTTGGCCCGAAACTGCCATTTTTGCCCTTGTCTCCAAATTGGACCCAAGGACAGGCGTTCCTAGCTATTTGACACCTTCTGAGCGTGATGGTACTATTTATTTCAGCTTTCGAAGAAATCTCTGGAAATTTCCGAAACCAGGACCTAAGTGGAATCCAAATATCAGGCAAGTGCACCTTGCCAAACTTGCAGTCTTTATTTTCATATTTCCTGTAATAATACTTTGTTGGATGTCTTGTGTAAATTCATATAAACTTGTTTAAACTGCTTAACCTAGGAAATGCGTGACGTACCTAGTGTCCGATCATAGTCGGGTGCCAACACCGTACGCGGTGTTGGGTTCGTCATTTAGAGATGGAATTACGATTCCCTTACTTTTGTACTTGTCCTATCAAGTACCCTACAACCCAGGACACTTGACACTATACATGGACAGAATCTTCCTGAGATATTCGTGGTGATTCTGTATAGGATACAGGACTGGACAGAGATATTTTATTTATAGACATTATGACTTGTTGCATTAGTTATAATTCCGCTGACATGGACATGAGACGTTATGGTCATGGCTTGCGTGATTACATTGGATGGGGAGAGACACACAGGCTACAGGCTGTTCTATATATATATCTACTATTATTGTGAGGTTGTAGACTCTCCAGCAGAGCTAGACCCTTTACGTGTTATTGCTGCTACCGGCTCCCCGACACAGAGCTTGTAGCGGTCTCAGCCTGAGTACTAGTGTTGCTCTCATTTGCATATCACATAGATGGTTACATAGTTTACCCTGCTGATTTAATCAATTTAATTGTACTGCTTATTATTTGGCTTATTTTATTTTGTGCCTTGCTATGTCCACTGAGGAACTGGAATAGATTATGTCCCCAGGTTTAGCTGAGGAGCAGTATCCCGAGGTATACGGGACCGGAGCTGAAGCTATTGCTGGAGCAGAATCGAACACTGAAGACGAGGTGACTGCCGAAGACTTCTCCTGAGTGCCTGTTCCAGTACTCAGTATTTATTTCATGTTTATCTCTTGTTCCTGGCCTATAGAGCCAGTTTATTCAGACTTAAGTCGGATTGTTCCTCCGACCGACTTGCTGTGATTATTGTTGCTACTTATTTCTATTCCATTATGCAGTTATTTCTTTATCTTTATGGATGAGATTAGTGTGACTTGTTGTAGTAGACCTTATTTACAGCTTAAGTACGTCCTGATGGCTCCATTAAATTGGATTATCCATCGGTGTGTGCTGCTGGCCATTGCCACGCATCTCCAGTCCCTCAACATTTTGGGACTGTGGCGTGACAGTAAGCCACTGCCGCCACCACCGTCTCCACGGTCTCTCTAGCCACCCGTCGAGTTTTTTCGGCTACATCTCGACGACAACCCCGCAGCTGGCCACCCTGACTCCGACGAGCCCCGGCGACCCACAGTGCCGCCTCCTACCGGCCGAGCTCTACCGTGCCGTCCATGTACTCGAAGAATAGTATTTCCGATGCCCTGTTCAGGTGAGGATTTCTCTCTCCTCGTCCTCTCATTTTCCATTCTGTCGACTCGTGCATGTAGACTGCGTGACCCTCTCAAACCTCGTGCCATTCATGTGTTTGTGTTTTGGCTCATTTTACTATACATACATATGTAATTATATATGTATATGCTATCTATACATTATATAGATTATGAAATAGTATAGTTTGAGTTTATGTATTTGTGTGTGCCTATATGTATATTTAATAGAGTATGTAGTTGTATATATATATATATATATATATATATATATATATATATATATATATATATATATATATATATATATATATATATATGTTGATACTTTATATATGTGAGAATATGTATATACATTTATAGCTAGTGATTTGTATGTATTGGTATATATGTATATATAGTGTTTTGCATATAGATTGAGAGGTATAGAGGAATATATGTATCTATATGTGGATAGCTATATTATGTGTTTGCATTTATACTTAGGTGTGTAAGTGTATGTGTTTTGTGTGTGAGAAGAGTGTGCACAGTGAGGTAGAGACACTGTGCAGTTTGCACATAGGTGATGTGCAGAGCAAACTGGAAGGTATCACTGTGCACCTACTTGAAGAACTGAGACTCACTGTGTGTCTGCACAGTAAGGACATATCTGAAGATTCACATATACTCACTTGATAACTGAAGAACTGAGGACTGCTTGCACACAACTGAAGAGTAAAACTGAAGCACAGCAGCTTGGTGCGATTGAGATTCAGCAGATGCACAGTAAGCCCCAGTTATCAGTATCAAATCCATAGTGTATCAATAGAATATCAGTGTATCCAGTTAGTGTCAGTTGGGTATTGTGGGTTCAGTTATTTGTTAATAGTTATTTGTTAGTAGTTAGTTGTTAGTGATTTATTAAGTTAGCTAGTAACTAGTTAACTATAGGTATATGTATGAACTTGTTTAGTTGTTATTATTATCAGTTTTAGTTTCAGGTATCATAGTTATCAAGGTGTGGTTAGTAGATAGATTATAAGTAGTATTTAGTTGAGTTGAGTATCAGGGTAATTGCGATACGCATTGGCACAAGGCCAAAGTATCATAATTAATTTATTTTAAAATATTATTATTATTATGACTTATATAAATATATATAAACTATTTTCATATTAGAAAACCTGCATATCTTAGGATATGGCTTCTCGATTTCACTGCGGTGTGTTAGCTTAGCTAGTATAGCATAGCTTCATAGTGAATTGACTTAGTGACTTAGTATTAGACTCTTGCAACCTAGAAATGCACTGGTTTGACTTAGAAATGGCGTATTGACCTAGAACTTTTTCAACTTCATTTATTTTCATCATTGAACCTTGTATTGATGCAACATACCATATATAGGTTGTGAGACACCAGCTTGGGCATCGAGAGACACAATTTGCTCAGGACTTCAGGCGAGTATATTTCTCTGTTTGTTTTCAATTCATAATATTGTATATATGCATGTTCTATATTAGTATACATTGATTTCCGACACAGTGATTTCACGGACTGGTGCTATATGGATCCCGTCAGGAGGTGTTATCCCCTACCGTGTGCAACAGGTACCTAATGACATGTATTTTATCGTGTGCATCGGGTATTGACTTTCATGTGCTTCTTGTGCATCCACTATTTCGTGTGCTAGTGTGACTATCGTGATCATGTACGTAACGTGTCGTGATTGGATCCATGAGTATTGGTTGGGGAGGGAGAGTAGGAGTTGGTTATGTGATCAAAGCCCTCTTGATCTCATGTGCATGTCGATTATACACCTCACGTATAATGGAGTTACCTATATACCTCATGTGCAACCTAAACCGATCACATAACGAACTCTCACTCTAAAATACATAGTTAATATTTCTTGTTCTCTACTTGCAGTTATTATTGTATTTACTTTCAGCTTTATTGTGCCTATTGCATGTTCACTTGTATAGTATATTCTTCCTACTTGTGCATCTTGTATAATTTTTCTATTGCTTGTTATATATGCTCGATTATGTTATTGGAACTGCTTTCAGAGGTATGTACTTTGCTCCAATCCTGACTGGATATATTTTTCCAGATAATTGGCTAGAGGAGCTGTGTCCAACACCTTACGGACCTCAGGAGGGTGAGACTTTAGAGGACACTCCCCTAGAGCTAGAGGACATAATATCAGTGACCGAGGAGGTCATAGTATCAGTGACCGAGGAGGTCTAGTTTTGTTAGTGATTTTTGTATTAGACTATTATTTTGAGGAGATTCACAGATGTACTATTATTTCATATTGTGGATTGTGTCTATCTTTCCTTCGCTATTTCCATTCGTGCATTATTTCCTCCTTAGTTTATTTTGTGATTGAGATTGATATATTTGTGAGATAACATATTGCTCCTCCGTTTGGAGTTGAGATGGTTGGCAGGTATCATATTATATTGTTGAGATGTTAGATAGTTAGAAATGACCTAGACAGCATTCTACCGCCGATTCTGCAGCGTAGGCTGGGCGTTACCACGTACTCGTGCACGAATATTAGGGTGCGGGTCATGACACCATTTGCTCGGGGTATCGCGTCATGTGGCGGTCGCAAACTGCGACGCAAAATCAGGAAAATAAATCCCTAATTTTTCCGGAACTGGATGCGCCCCGTTAAATGAGACGACTTGGTTGTACAAACTTCACCGAAAGGTGCGCACCATCGATACGGACGTGTGGGATTTCACGAAAGTTAATTTGGATGTGCGTGCACACCAAAATTAACGTGTATCCGTCGACAACACCACGTATCGGCCATGTTCTAGAACTCGTTGTAACTTCGTATACGTACGTCGTATCGGTATGAAACTTATGCCATCGGACTCGTAACAATATGCTGGTCCTATGACCCAAGTTTGGTTCGATTATGAGAACGTTGACAAAATCGCGTATCGTGGGCCCCACGCCTCCACTTGACGGGCAATTTTGTGATCGGCTCATCGGAATTCAGTTATGGATATTTCGTTGGGTTCGTATCATCGTTCTGGACTTGTAGATACTAAGTTTGAAGAATTTGGAGAATATTATCTTTGGCACATTTTTCGGTGCGAAGCGGGCCACATGTGGACCCCGCTTTGACCAGAAACTGTCACTTTTGCCCCTGTGTCCAAATTGGACTTATGGACAGGCAATTCTAGCTATTTGATATCTTCTGAATCTGATGGTAGTATTTGTTACAACTTTTGGAGGAGTATCTGCAGATTCCGCTGATACCGGAGCAGTTGTTGGTATCCAAACCCCATGCAAGTGTACCTTGCCAATATTGCAGTAATTGCTATATATTATTTCCTTAATTTATTTATATGTTGTATTTATTCAACCTAGAACCATGTGACATTACTTAACGTTCGAATAATATTCGGGTGTCAACACCGTACGCGAAGTTGTGTAACATCACCTAGAGATGGTTATCGAAACCTATACATTCTCGTGATTGCCTTATCAAGTATGTCATACCTCAGGACACCTGACACTATTCATGAGACAGAATCTTCCTAAGATATTCATGATGATTCTGTATAGGTTACAGGATTGATGACATAGATTTTATATTCATAGCTATCTTATGACTTGCTGCATTAGATATGATCTTGCGTGACATGGACATGAGACGTTGTGGACATGAGACATATGATTACATTGGGTGGGGAGAGACACACATGCTTCAGGCTGATTTTTTTAATATATATTTATTATTATGAGGCCGTAGACTCTACATCAGAGCTAGGCACATTACGTGATACTACTGTTACCGGCTCCCCGACACAGAGCTTGTAGCGGTCTCAGCCTGAGTACTAGTGATGCTCTCACTTGCATTTCACATAGATGGTTACATAGTTTATCCTATTGTTTCATTCATTATTGTACTGCATTTATTTTGGCTTGAGTTATTTTGTACCTTGCTATGTCCCCTAAGGACCTGGATTCCGGATTATGTCCCCAGGTTTAGCAGAGAAATTATATCCTGAAGTATATGGGGCAGGAGCAGAAGCAGGAGCAGACACTGGAGCTGAACCGATCTCCGAGGACGAGGTGATAGCCGAGGATTTCTCCTGAGTATCAGTTATCTATACTCAGTATTTGCTTTTATTAGACTCTTTTGTTTCTGGTCTGTTGAACCAGTGTATCAGACTTATTATCGGGTTGTTCCCCGATTTACTTTATTGAGACTTGATGACAGTTATATTTAAATTTGCTGATATTGATCATATTTATCTTCCATGGATGAGATTAGATTGTGACATGTTTAGTAGACTTTATTATTGTGTTACAGCTTAAGTACACATTGATGGGTCCATTAAATTGGGTTTGTCCATTAGAGTGTGCTGCTGGCTATTGCCACGTGGCTAGTCCCTCGGTGTTTTGGGACTGGGGCGTGACATATTCACCATCCACGTAGTTCCCTTGGATACTACAGTTTACCAATTTGGGTAGCACATGTAGCTAATAAATGTCCTTCTCATCCCCATGATATTGTTCTTGTCGAATTCATGACACTTCTAGTCTAACACTAACAAGTAATAGAATCTCACAAGTCTAACGTGACACGTGCAACGTAATTCATGTATCAAGCCTAATATATGTCCATAGGTAATAATAGGTAATAAGATTGAAAATAAAGCATAGGAGATAGGAGTCAACTGTAACGACCCGCTTCGCTCAGCTCAGCAAGATGCAGCGTTGGTGCAACGACGTTCGGACTTGGCTTTTCAGTGGTGTGCTCAGAGTCCCACTGGCCGAGACGAGTCCTCGCTAAGGTGGGTGGCTCTGATGAACCTATCTTTGCTTGGCCTTCATACTTAATAAAATGAACCTTACATGCTAGTCGCTAGGCAAACTCATGCTAATAAAGAGATGAACCCACCTAGCTAAGGGAATAATCTCATTTTATATCATATTGTATAGAACATGGAAAGAAAGAACTTGCTGCTAGAGATAGTATTTCATATGTAGTTAATTCTGTGTAAAGTAGAATTGATTATGTTGTTATAGTATCAACTTTTGCACGGTTGTGATGCTTGTCACATAGAATAAGCTATTATTTTAAACACTTCACAGAATATGGTTCACTCAGTTGAGACAGAAAGACTATCAAAATAGTCGTTTCTAGTCGGAGGTAAAAACATAAAAAGTTTTCGGGACCATTAGGTCGCCAAGACAGTTCCCGGACCGGAAGCTGCATAAAGATAGTAAAGTAGAAAGAAGATATAGCTCAGGGAGCACAGTATGTTCAGAAGGAATGGTTAGGGAGCCCAGTAAATTTTGAGTTTCAGAGAAACTTTGAGTAAGATGGAAAGATTGGAGAAGATACTTGCATTGTCCCAGACAACTTGTGCACAAGGGTTATGGTTCCTACGAATGGTCACCGGGGCACTGGGATCAATTTGATCCTGGACGAAACTCAGGATCGTGCTAGCTGAAGTACTAGAACTAAGAAATTTGGGAGTTTGTAGTGGAGCTCGTTACTCGCGCTGCAAGCATCGCCGTCTAAACCAGGCTATAGTCCATTATGGCTTGTGGTGCCAGTAATCTCTACATATAGGTTAAGTCGGCCTGCTAGTGACAATTCGCGTGCGAGTCATTAGATTTAAGGCAAGTAATGGATGCATGGCACACCATACATTTAGAAGATGGATGCATAGAACACTTTATCTTTCACAGAGACACATTCATTATACTCGGAGTTTACATAGACGCTCTTTGTTTCATAGTATATATATGCTTGGTTAACATTGTTGTATCTTTGGACATGGAAGGACGAATATAAAGTGAGGGTAAGGCAACCCATGCATGTTACTTATTTTGCGACACTTATGTATGTATGTGACACAAATACTTTATATTTGCTTTATGCCATGAAATTGATCCTAAAACAATATTAGAAAGACAACATAATAAGTTGGTACACACAACATAATGAACGTGTTGGTTTTGTTGGTGGACAAGATGCCTCTCTACCATTGCATTCAATGTACTTATACCCCACCAGATTGCTTGCAGGGTGCGGGAGTAACTCGAATGGTACGAAGTTCGCTTAGGCGCGCCGAGGCGTTGGAGCTCATTCTGGCATTTTGGATGTGTGCGACGGCCGGATCTTGAAGCTCATATATACGGGACATAATGTATGGACATCATCTATTGTATTCTTCTAGAAGTTGTAAGCCATTTGGCATGATTCATTGCAATAAAAGAGAGAGAGAAAGAGAGAGCTTGAGTGATTGTAACATTTGTCCTAGCGCCATTATAATATATATTTTATATCAATAAAGAGACTCATTTTCTTATATACTTGTGTTGATTCAACTTTTCTGCTTGGGGACATTATGTGCGACTTTGTGACTTAGATCTTAAATCGATCGTTTCGGTGCTTGCCTTGCGCGAGCGCAACTCAGGCTCGCACGGAATCACGTTCAGCGAGGACGTACGGTTCTGTGGAGCCGGGGCATGACATCAACGGTAACAGTATAATATAAAATTGATGAACTATATTGAACGCGTAAATACAGTAAATCAAGTAGGCAATGTATACTTGTCTAGAGTTCTTCCAAGTCTATTGATACTGCGAGTACCAAGGTTCGATCCAGGCCTAGACTCGAGCTAATGTTGTTATGGTCCACAATAAATCTATAAAATCCCATAAAACAAACAATAAAGAGTCACACAATAAAAGATATTCATATATTAGACAAGTCCTTGTTAGGTTATTCAGGAAAATATTTAATTCTATATATACAATTATTATATATTTGTAAGAAAAATTAATATCTTTTTTTATCAATAAAGTTATATACAAAAAATATGTGTGTGTGTGTGTGTGTGTGTATATATATATATAACACCAAAATAATATGGATATGTAGGTTAGTTAACTAAGTATGAATAGGTTTAGATTTTAAGAGCAATTTGTGTAGTATGTATGAAAAGTGCAGGTAGAAATTAGTTAACAATGGTAAATAAGAGGAAATTGATTTAGGAAGTGAATTTGTTAAGAAATAATAAATTTTATAAGGTTTTCAAAAATTAAGAAACTAATAATAATATATATATATATTATAAAGAAATTTTACTTAATACTTAAAAGAGAGTTCTTGTAAATTTATATACCTATTAGGAAATCTTACTAGTTTTCTTTTGGTAAACTATTCCATGAGAATCATAAGATAATCTAGTATTGATAGCAAAAACTTAGAAAGTAATTTACGAAATTTTTGCGTTGGGATTTACACTCGTCTCTCCTCTTCCTTTCAGAAAACACTTGCATCCTAACTTTTGTCCTTCTTAACAACCATAACCCTAAATAGTATTATGTCAATCATTACTGAATTATTGTCTTCCACCGATTATGCTCCTTCGACTTCATATTATACTAAGGAACGCAGGAATAGTAGACGCTCTTTCCATAATAACTACTACCACATTTCTAGTATCCTTAGACCTGGGCATCCATCATCATCTCAGATCCAATGTCAACTTTATTTTGGATTTGGCCATTCTGCTTGCAATTGCTCCAAGTTTAGTGCTCCTCACAATTCTCCAATCCCCGACCTCTCTACCATGACTTTGTCGGACATCAGATTGCTCCACCTCTGTACCACTATACTTTCAACTATTGTCACGCCCCAGTCCCAAAAATACGTAGGACTAGGACACATAAGCATGCCATCCGCATGTATATGGCAACTCCAATGTATGGAACCATAACACATGCGTACGCTGTATAATGAATAATAATTCACAAGTGGTAAAACTGTCACAAGTCATAGGGTATAATCTAAATCTCATTCACAGAAATCAAATAGAAATAAATAACCAATATCTATGAAACTAGATCTCAATGTAAAGTATCTAATGATGGTAGTCGGATGGAAACAAATCCACTACCCAACTAGAATATAGAATAAACAAGATAAATACAATTTAAGAATATCAACTAACAATCACGAGCTCGAAGAGAAGGCCTCCTCAAAGATACGTAGCGAGTCCGGATCTGCGCTCCTGCGAATACTCATGAACATCTACACCTGGAAAGGGACCAGGTCCTCAGAGGGACATAACAAGATACATAGAAGCATGCCATAAAGTAAATACTGTAAAAACTCGAGGGTGATCTAACAAGCTAAGTGAAATACAATTTGAAGACAACCTTGGTACGTATGGGTAGGTGAAAGTTATAAAGCATAGCGTCGAGCCAGAGGCTAAGTACCTGGCATTAACTGTAAACTGGATGCTAGGAGTATATGCTGACTACATCACCGATCATGATAGCGCACAACTAGTAACCTCTACCGGATGTATCGACAAGCATAGACACCCATAACCGGGTAACACTGGCCCATAACCGTGTAACACTGGTCCATAACCGGGTAAC
The DNA here is from genome assembly GCA_036927795.1 of Iris macrosiphon. Classification (NCBI taxonomy): domain Eukaryota; kingdom Viridiplantae; phylum Streptophyta; class Magnoliopsida; order Asparagales; family Iridaceae; genus Iris; species Iris macrosiphon. Next base: position 30,415,252 of record JAYESA010000020.1, on the reverse strand, counting down.
ACTGAGACTCACGGCCCCGCAGTTTACTATGAAACTACGGCAACCAAATATCTGTCCCATACGCCTACTAATTGTCTTTCCCACCCAATGATCTATGCATGTTGTATCCACAACACGCTGTAGCTACTACACCGAGATGGAGTGCAAGTATCGGTGTCGTAACTCTAGCTCATAGTCTATCGTTAGAACAATAGTCCAACCTTACAACCAAACAAGGACAAGGATTGGTGTCACGCCCCAGTCCCAAAATACCGAGGGACTGGATGCGTGATTATGGCCAGCAGCATGCACCGATGGACAAACCCAATTTAATGGATCCATCGGGCATACTTAAGCTGTATTACATCAGTCAGAGTTTTACTATTCTCATCCACAGATATAAGATAGCAATAACATCAAAAGAAATACTAAACAACAACAGTCAAAGTAAATAAAATCGGAGAACAATCCGATATTAAGTCTGTTTACACAAGTTCTCAAAGACAGGAAATAAAGAGTTTAAATTAACAGGAATTAAAGTCTATTTGTCATAAGATTGAGCCTGGCGAAGCATTTGTTCATGAGAAGTCCTCAGCGATCACCTCGTCTTCAGGTTCGGGTACTGCTCCGAGTAGTGCTCCTGTTCCGTATACCTCTGGGTAGATCTCGTCTGCTATAACTGGAGAACAAAACCAGGTCCTCAGAGGGACGTAACAAGGTACAGAAGAATACGAGCCAAAATACAGTGAATGAACATGCAAGTCAATCAAGATGTTAAACACAAGAGAAGCACAATAAATTAATAAGTCTAAGACAGTGGCATGCCGATGTTGCTATCAAACAAATCCGGGTAAATAATTAAACCAGCTAAGTGATCATGCAAGTGAAAGTTATTATTCATACTCAGGCTGAGACTACTACAGGATCAGTGACAAGAAACCATAGCAGTGTTTTCTCGAAGGGCCAGTACAGGTGCCAAAGCTCTGTGTCAGAGACTAGGACACTTCCAGATAACAATATATATAATATAATCAGCCTTGATATGGTAATACTCTCCCCACCCAATGTAATCTTACGTCACAGTTCTCAATGTTCATGTTACGCAAGATTATAACTAATGCAGTCAGTCATGTTCTAAGAAAATAAAGCTTAAGTCATGAATTCTATAACCTATACAAAACCCCCTTGAATAATCAGGAAGAATCATGTTTTGTGTCAGGTGTCCTGGATATAAATATTTGATAGGGCAAGTACAACTGTCACAGAAATTAAAGCAAGAGAATCAAAATGAATCAATAACTGCATTTTATGGCAAGGTACACTTGCCTGGATTTCCTATTCCAATTGTAGCTCGAGCTTCAGCTGGATTTCCAGGCAGTACTCCGGTTGCTGAAATAGACATCACCATCAGGTCCAGAACACATCAATCAGCTAGAAATGCCTGTCCTTGAGTCCAATTTGGAGACAAGGGCAAAAACGTCATTTTCGGGTCAAGGCGGGGTCCAGATGTGGGCCGCTTTGCACCGAAAAATGCGTCAGGGTCAAGGTCTCAAAAATAGTCCAACTTAGTGTCAACAGGTCAGGAACGATGATACGAACCCAACGGAACTTCCAGAATTGGATTCCGATGAGCCGTTCTCAAAATCGCCCGTCGGGTGGAGCCTGTGGGGCCCACGACACACGATTTTGTCAACGTTCTCAGAATCGAACCAAACTTGGCTCACAGGACCAGCGTATTGCTACGAGTCCGATGGCGTAAGTTTCGTCTCGATCCGACGTGTGTATACTAAGTTACAGCAAGAAACAGAAGGGTCGGATACGGGACGGTATTCGCGGATACGCACTGATTCCGGTGTGCACGCACATCCGAATCAGCTTCTGCGAAAATCCGCACGTCTGTTTCAACGACGCGCACGTATCTGTTAAGACCGCACGTGACCAAGTCGTCCCGTTTGGCGGGGCGTACTCGATTCCGGGGTGAAACAGGGTCTGGTTTTTTTTCCTGTTTTTGGATCGCGGTGTGCGATCACCACAGGACGCGATGCCCCGAGCAGTTTATCCGGGCACCGAGAGGGTCATACAGGCTACGCAATACAATTTACGGAATTGAATTCCGAGCTACGAGTCAAAAGTTACGGGTGTCACGCCCCGATCCCGAAAGGGTCAATCGTCCTCGCTGGATCCTTCACGGAACCGATTCGTCCTCGCTGGGGCGTGATGCCGTACGAGCCTGGAGTTGCGCTCGTACAAGGCAAGAACTTGCAGTTATAGGAACCCACTTTGAAACACAATTTAGAAAACACATTCACAGATAATTGAACACAAGTGCAGGAAGGAAACATGCTTTTTCATTGATAATTCAGAGTAATTTATATAGAGTCTACATTGATGCGCCTTCTCGGCTACTTGAATTATATTAGAAAAGATAACTCAAAATGCAGGGCACGCTCCATCAGATAGTCTCCGTCGTCCATACATTACGCCCTTGTATAGGTTGAAAGTCCAAGCCTCCAAAATGATCTGACTTCAACTATACTTCAAAATAGAGGTGCTCCTAACGCCTCTTCGTCTATCCACTAGCGTTGCACCGTCTGAGTGCCTGAAATAGTTGCCCACAACGTGGGTCAGTACTCAACTTGTACTGGGGAGCGGGATGAATCCCACTCAACTAAATCGACACTAGCTTATTAGGGGCGAGCATGCATTAAGATTACTTCTATAAAGAAGCAAGTGAATTCAATTCATATCAGTTGCATGTTTTGATAGAAATGAAAATAACATCGAATCCAACCAGTACATCGGTTGCTTACTCAACCGATGCACGCCTTCCCTGCAATGAAACACAAGTATACTTATCATCTGCATAAGACAATAATTAGCATGTATTCCATTCTTTACGGTCATTGGTGTGATCGACACCTTAGGGACATCTTTCCAAGCATTAGCGGCGCGCCCTATCAGCCCGGGTAGCAAGCCCTGCTGGAGGTCCCGCTAAGCATCGTGACTAGCACAAATCGAATATTTCCCTCCGGATCGATACGGTTCCAGTGCCCCGGAAAACCGTTTCGAGAAAATGCCAAACCTTGTGCACAAGTTGTCCCAGACCATGCAAATGCATGAATATTTCATATCTTATACAATGTATCGAATTTAACAGAAGAAGTAAAGCAGCAATATATATCTTATGCAACAGTTCATATTTTCCCAAAGCGGTGTTCCGATTTGATATCCCATGGATTCAAATTCTATCCGAGGCACCAGGCCGAAACCAACAACCAAATTCCCTTTCCAACCAACCCGAATTATAAGGTGTGCAAGCATATAGTAAAAATTAGTCTACAATTCCCATTGTTCCTTTCTTAGTGGCTGGCATGCATTGTGGCTAAGCATTTCCTAGGCGTCCAACCGGGCATCATCAAGTGAACGTTTGAAACATTAGAGATGTTGGCGTGAAGAAGTAGGAAAGAAGAGACCAAACCACTCACTGGTTAAGGGAAAAGTTGCTGAAACAAGGAATCCCGCCTAGCGACGATCAAACGTCAGTTACGCGGACCTGCAACAGCACGAGCACCGAGTTAGAATTCTTGCCTATCCTTCCTTGCCGAACTCCCCAAAATTCAAGCTCCAATCAATAAAACCAACAGCGAAAACCAAGCAACTCGAAAGTAACACCAAATCAAATCCCAAAGCGACAATCAAGAAAACCAAGCAACCAAACACGAAAACTATTGGACTCGTTTCAATAGAGGCCTTTCCATGAGTTGGAAAGGATCATCGTATTTCGTCCGTGGCAATAAGATGCCGAAGATCTAAGCATACTCTGACGGACTAGCCACAAGCCCAATTATATAGTGCATATCCCGGTCGGATCGGGATTTGAGGCACTACATAATATACCACTAAGAAAAAGTTTCGTCCCGAAACTTAAGAACAAGGCCCTACCTCCGACTGAATGAACAACGAAGGATATTTCTCCTTCATCTTCGATTCCATCTCCCAGGTTGATTCCCCAACTGAATGATTTCGCCACAGCACGCGAACCAAGGACATCGTACGGTTGCGAAGTACTTTTTCCTTACGATCCAGAATCTGCACCGGCTCTTCTGAGTATGATAAATCTGTGCGCAGTTCCAATTGTTCGAAGCTAACCACATGACTCGGGTCATGCACATACTTCCGAAGTTGAGAAACATGGAACACGTCATGCACTTCAGCCAAGGCGGGAGGTAGTGCAATCCGGTATGCCACAGCTGCCACTCGTTCCAGAATCTCGAAGGGGCCGACAAACCTGGGACTCAGTTTGCCCTTCACGCCGAAACGCATCACCCCACGCATCGGCGTCACTTTCAAGAATACATGATCCCCGACCATGAACTCCAAAGGTCTACGATGAGCATCGGCATAACTTTTCTGTCGGCTCTGCGCCGTGCGGAGTCTTTCCCGAATCAAGCGAACTTTCTCAACTGCCTGTTCTACCAGCTCTGGCCCGAGTACTTGCCGCTCGCCGACTTCGTCCCAACAAATTGGAGATCGACACTTGCGCCCATAAAGTGCTTCGTACTGTGCCATCTGGATGCTCGATTGGTAGCTGTTGTTGTACGCAAACTCCGCCAACGTGAGATGCGTGTCCCAACTAGTCTTCAAATCGATTGCACACAGCCGTAACATATCTTCAAGTATCTGATTTGTTCTTTCCGTCTGGCCATCAGTCTGGGGGTGGTATGCAGTACTGAACTGTAGCTTGGTTCCCAAAGCAGACTGTAGGCTTGTCCAAAAGCGAGATAAGAAGCGTCCGTCACGGTCAGAGACGATTGAGGCAGGCACTCCGTGTAATCGGACAATCTCGTCTATGTAAATCTGTGCTAACCGATCGACGCTCCAAGTAATTTTTATAGGAAGGAAGTGGGCTGATTTGGTCAAACGATCAACTATGACCCAAATCGCATCATGCCCCCACGGCGTCTTCGGAAATTCCACAATGAAATCCATAGTGATTTTGTCCCATTTCCACTCAGGAATAGCGAGGTTCTGCAGCTCCCCGCCGGGCCTCTGATGTTCAGCTTTTACCTGTTGACAGGCCATGCACTGTGACACAAAGGTCGCCACATCCCGCTTCATATCTTGCCACCAGAAGGTTCTGCGTAAGTCCATATACATCTTAGTGCTCCCCGGATGCAAGGAATACTTCGTATAGTGTGCTTCCGCCATAATTTCCCTTCGGAGTTCTGGGTCGCTAGGAACACATATCCTTTCTTTCATTTGTAAGACCCCATCTTCGCCTACCACAAAGTCAGACGTCTCCCCCGCCGAAATTAGTTTGCGTGCCTTCTCTAGGAACTGATCGCCCTCTTGAGCTGATTTGATTCTATCACGCAAGCTCGGTTCAATATGGAGTGATGCCAGCTGCACTCCTTGATGCTGAACCCGAAGCTCGATGCCCATCGCCTCAAGATCTCGAAGTAAATAGTTGTTTACTGATAACGAGCCCACGTACTTCCGACTCAGAGCATCAGCAACGATGTTTCCCTTGCCCGGTGTGTAAGCGATCGTCAAATCATAGTCCTTAATCAGTTCTAGCCAACGCCGCTGTCGGAGGTTCAGTTCTCGTTGTGTGAATAGATACTTGAGGCTCTTGTGATCTGTGAAGATTTTGCAAGCAACACCATAAAGATAATGCCTCCAAAACTTCAATGCAAATACAATTGCCGCCAATTCTAAGTCGTGCGTCGGGTAGTTCTTCTCGTGCGGCTTCAGTTGCCTGGAGGCGTACGATATTACCTTATCCCTTTGCATGAGCACACATCCCAAACCGAGTCCTGAGGCATCACTGTATATCTGAAACTCCTCTACTCCATCTGGAAGAGCAAGGATCGGAGCTGAAACAAGACGCTGCTTAAGTTCTCGAAAGCTGGCTTCGCAGTCATCACTCCATTTGTATACAATCCCTTTTTGGGTGAGACGAGTCAAAGGCGAGGCCAGTTTAGAAAAATCCTTCACGAACCTACGGTAGTATCCCGCTAGGCCCAGAAAGCTTCGTACTTCGCTGGCTGATGTAGGTTGCTTCCAATCCACCACTGCCTCTATTTTCTTCGGGTCTACGGCGATGCCTTCTGCCGAGACAACATGACCCAGAAATACCACGCTGTTCAACCAGAACTCACACTTGCTGAGCTTAGCGTACAACTGATGCTCTTGTAATGTCTGCAGCACGATCTTTAGGTGTTCCTTGTGTTCCGCCTCATTCTTGGAATATATTAGAATGTCGTCGATGAACACGACCACAAACTTGTCTACGTACGGCCGAAACACGCGGTTCATCAGATCCATGAAAGCTGCAGGGGCGTTCGTCAAACCGAACGACATCACAAGAAATTTGTAGTGTCCGTATCGGGTCCTGAATGCAGATTTTTGAACATCATCTGATTTGATTTTCAATTGGTGATATCCTGACCTGAGATCAATTTTAGAGAAAACTGTTGCACCTTGCAGTTGATCAAACAAGTCATCTATCCTTGGCAATGGGTATTGGTTCTGCACGGTCACCTTATTTAGTTCCCGATAGTCGATACACAGCCGCATGGATCCATCTTTTTTCTTCACGAACAGCACCGGAGTACCCCACGGAGAAACGCTTGGACGAATGTATCCTCGGTCCAACAGATCTTGTAACTGAATCTTAAGTTCCTTCAGCTCTGCTGGGGCCATTCGATAAGGTGCCTTCGATATCGGTCGCGAATCCGGAAAAGTGTCAATGCTGAATTCGATCTCACGATCTGAAGGCATTCCAGGCAGCTCGTCCGAGAAAACGTCGAGGAAATCTGCTATGATTTCAGCCTGAGCTGCATTTGTACTTTCCTGTCGGGTATCTCGAACAGAAGCTAAGTACCCTTCACAGCCCGAATGCAACATACGCCTAGCCGAAATTGCTGATATTATCATTGCCGTCTTCGGTACAGCGCTGCACGAATACTAAAAGTCTGCCTCGTCGGGTAGACGGAATACGACTCGCTTCTCCGCGTACTCAATTGTTGCATGACAAGCACCCAACCAATCCATCCCGAAAATAATATCGTAATCCATAATGTCTAATACAATGACATCTAAGGAAAGCTTCCTGCCTCCGATACAAATATAACCATCCTTACAGATCGCATGGGCGGGCATGTCGACTCCCGAAGGTGTGCTCACGCAAAGATTCATATTTAAGGGAGTAGAAGCTAATTTATGCTCATTAGTAAAATTAGCAGATATGAAACTATGCGTAGCACCTGAATCGAATAAGACTCTAGCGGGCAATTCTCTGAAAAGTAGAGTACCTGTCACGACGGTTTCAGAGGCGGATGCATCATCCCGAGTCAGTGCATAGACTCGTCCTTGAGCACCCTGGCGTTGTGGATTCACTGGCACAGCATTGGCATCATTTGCTGGAGGCCCCCTGTTCTGATTCCAGTTGTTCCGGTTCCCGTGGTGCTGATTCCCATTGTTATGATTCCCATTGTTATGATTCTCATTGTTCCGATTTTCGTTGCCCTCCGGACAGTGAAAGTGTTTGTGGTCCAGACGGCCACATTTAAAACACCCTTTAGCTCGACATTCAATCATTCGATGCCCTAATCTGCCGCACCTATGGCAGTGCAGTGCCTGGGGTGGACCCCTATTTTCCGATGTGTGCGGACGTTTTTGTGCTCCCTGCCCTCCCGTTTCCAGAGGTCGTTTGATGTTGTTGGTACGGGGGGTTTGCACATCGACCTTTGGGAGATTGTGCCCAAAGATCCGCTCGCTATTCAGGGCTGCTTCGTAGCATTCCCTGTATGTTTGGCACCTCTGGTTGATGACGTCCCTACGCAAATCATTATTCAAACCCTTCTGGAAGCGATAGCACCACGCCTGCTGGTTAGGCAAGAAGTGCCCAGCAAACTTAGCCAGCTTAGCAAACACTGAGTCGTACTCATCAACAGACATACTTCCTTGCACCAGATTGCTGAAGTCATCTTCCTTCTGTTGACGCACGGCCCGGGGAATATATTGTTCAATGAAGGCAGATTTGAACATTTCCCAAGTAATTTTGCAGTTGGAATTGGCATCATAAATCCCTTGCTTAGTTGCTTTCCACCAATCATGCGCACACAGTTCCAGCTGAACCGATGCACAGACAACTCGCTTGGATCCCCGGATGCCGACCAGATTGAAGAGTCCCTCCAGCTTAGCAATCCATCCCATTACCACGTCCGGTTCTGCTCGTCCGTTGAACGTTGGTGGATGCATCTTAGTGAACTCTGCGGCATGGCAGGTGTTCCTTGCTGGATGCTGTGTTTCTTCGGACTCATCCTCTATCGCCACAGTCGACGGTGCAGCAGGCGTCACCATGGCTCCCCCGTTGTTGGGTACCAAGGATGCAATCAGTTGCATCATGGTATCCATCTGCTTTTGTTGAGCAGCCAACTGTGCCTGTTGAGAAATGGCTTGTTGTTGCTGCACCTCCATGAGATGCATAAGCCGTTCGGACATATCCATTGAACCCGCTCCTCCGGATTCTCCAGAACTTGTCGGGTCGTTCTGGACGGGCTGAGCACTGCTTGCAGCGGCAGTATTTTTCTTAGCCATTGCTACAAAAGAGAGTAGCTTGTTAACACCCCACAAACGATAGATTTTTGTATCTATGGGCTCATTGTATAGGCGACTCATCTCATGCAGCGGACACCGAATGCAACTCAACCGAGAGGCGCATCAAACTCCTTTATAATCTTTTGAAATCCCAAGGATGTAAAGCCTAAGCTTTGATACCAATATGTCACGCCCCGATCCCGAAAGGGTCAATCGTCCTCGCTGGATCCTTCACGGAATCGATTCGTCCTCGCTGGGGCGTGATGCCGTACGAGCCTGGAGTTGCGCTCGTACAAGACAAGAACTTGCAGTTATAGGAACCCACTTTGAAACACAATTTAGAAAACACATTCACAGATAATTGAACACAAGTGCAGGAAGAAAACATGCTTTTTCATTGATAATTCAGAGTAATTTACATAGAGTCTACATTGATGCGCCTTCTCGGCTACTTGAATTATATTAGAAAAGATAACTCAAAATGCAGGGCGCGCTCCATCAGATAGTCCCCGTCATCCATACATTACGCCCTTGTATAGGTTGAAAGTCCAAGCCTCCAAAATGATCTGACTTCAACTATACTTCAAAATAGAGGTGCTCCTAACGTCTCTTCGTCTATCCACTAGCATTGCACCGTCTGAGTGCCTGAAATAGTTGCCCACAACGTGGGTCAGTACTCAACTTGTACTGGTGAGCGGGATGAATCCCACTCGACTAAATCGACACTAGCTTATTAGGGGCGAGCATGCATTAAGATTACTTCTATAAAGAAGCAAGTGAATTCAATTCATATCAGTTGCATGTTTTGATAGAAATGAAAATAACATCGAATCCAACCAGTACATCGGTTGCTTACTCAACCGATGCACGCCTTCCCTGCAATGAAACACAAGTATACTTACCATCTGCATAAGACAATAATTAGCATGTATTCCATTCTTTACGGTCATTGGTGTGATCGACACCTTAGGGACATCTTTCCAAGCATTAGCGGCGCGCCCTATCAGCCCGGGTAGCAAGCCCTGCTGGAGGTCCCGCTAAGCATCGTGACTAGCACGAATCGAATATTTCCCTCCGGATCGATACGGTTCCAGTGCCCCGAAAAATCGTTTCGAGGAAATGCCAAACCTTGTGCACAAGTTGTCCCAGACCATGCAAATGCATGAATATTTCATATCTCATACAATGCATCGAATTTAACAGAAGAAGTAAAGCAGCAATATATATCTTATGCAACAGTTCATATTTTCCCAAAGCGGTGTTCCGATTTGATATACCATGGATTCAAATTCTATCCGAGGCACCAGGCCGAAACCAACAACCAAATTCCCTTTCCAACCAACCCGAATTATAAGGTGTGCAAGCATATAGTAAAAATTAGTCTACAATTCCCATTGTTCCTTTCTTAGTGGCTGGCATGCATTGTGGCTAAGCATTTCCTAGGCGTCCAACCGGGCATCATCGAGTGAACGTTTGAAACATTAGAGATGTTGGCGTGAAGAAGTAGGAAAGAAGGGACCAAACCACTCACTGGTTAAGGGAAAAGTTGCTGAAACAAGGAATCCCGCCTAGCGACGATCAAACGTCAGTTACGCGGACCTGCAACAGCACGAGCACCGAGTTAGAATTCTTGCCTATCCTTCCTTGCCGAACTCCCCAAAATTCAAGCTCCAATCAATAAAACCAACAGCGAAAACCAAGCAACTCGAAAGTAACACCAAATCAAATCCCAAAGCGGCAATCAAGAAAACCAAGCAACCAAACACGAAAACTATTGGACTCGTTTCAATAGAGGCCTTTCCATGAGTTGGAAAGGATCATCGCATTTCGTCCGTGGCAATAAGATGCCGAAGATCTAAGCATACTCTGACGGACTAGCCACAAGTCCAATTATATAGTGCACATCCCGGTCGGATCGGGATTTGAGGCACTACAACGGGTACCTGAAGTGGTCCAAAAAATTGAGTTGTGTCCTGTGTCCTGGACACTGTGTCCGACACGAGATTCAAAAATTAGGGTTTACTGTGTCCGGCTTCTGTGTCAGTGTCCAACCTGTGTCCGTGTCTGAGACTCACCGGAGTTGGCTGGGGCGGCTCGTCGGCGCAGGAGGGTGGCGCTGGGCGGAGCAGCGGGTCGACGGCGAGCCCAGCGGAGGTAGGGCCGGGGCTGTGGAGGTTCGGGGAGCCCAACACGGGGAGGCGGGTGGCCGGCTATGCTCCGCTGCTGCTGGTCGAGGCTGTCCGGAGGGGCGGAGGCCCGGAGGGTTTCAGGCGCTGGGCAGCGGTGGCGGACCGGCGAGGCGAGGAGGAGCGGTGGCTAGGGTTCAGGGGAGGAGGAGACGACGGGTTTATATAGGCGACCGGGGAGGGTGAGCGCCGGCGGGTGAGGGAAGAAGAAGGGAGGCGGTCGGCGGTTACGAGGGAGACGAAGGGGAGGCGACGGGAGGCCAGGCGGCGGCCGGTGCATAACGGCCGGCGAGGGAGGCGGGCAGTCGGGGCTGCAGGCGTTTGGGGGAGAAGAGATGCGGGTCGGGTGGTGGACGGGTTCGGGTCTGACGGACCCGACCCGACCCGATAGCCCCACGGGCCGGGCGGGTTCAGATGGGCTGGGCTGGGCTCTATGGGATAGGCCGGTTTGGTTTCAAATAAAAATAATTAACTTTATTAATTAAATAAATAAGTAATTTAAATAATAATAGTTTAAAAAAATCCATCCGGGGTCCAGTAAATTGGGGGAAAATTATCCTATGTCTGGTTTTCTATTTTACACCATAAAATATTATTTTCATAATATTTTAATACTATTTAATATCAATTAAAATCCTTTAATAATTAAAACACCTAAATTTAATTACAGAAAAATTTCAGAAAATTCCAGATAATTTGTAAAAATCTAAATTAAAATTCTTTTTGAAAATCAGGGGAATTACAATTGGACCTTCGTACTACAATAGTCTATGCTCCGACTACTAATAACTGCTAAGTCTTCTAACATGCATCACTATTAGCAGTTATACCCTATCCGTCGTACGACCTACACGTACAGGTGGCCAACCGCATACGCAAGTCCGTGCCCTACATGAGACTCACAACACGTGTAAGAAATGTGTTAAGGCATGGGGAGTCATACTGATAACTCCACGACTTTAGGTGGGTCTACTAGACACTAGGTCAGACATAAGTCCTAATGTCAACGTCTTCGTTGACTGCACCCGAGTCTTCTCGGACGCGCACAGTTAAATAATAAACATGAAACTAATAATACAGAATTTAAACAGTATAATAAGGCAAGGTATACTTGTCTGGCAAGGAAGCTGCGTAGTACCAATAACCTGCTCCAGAAGTCGCACAGAACGATCCAATATCCTCGGGGTACACGCACGGGAATGAGGTTGACGACGATGACAAGGACGATGATGGCAACGATGATGATGGTGATGCTCATGGTGAAGATGATGGTGATGTTCGTGATGATGATTACATGATGGTGATGACGTGGATGATGATGTGGGTGATTAAGGGATGATTAGGATTAAGATGTTGAGAATAAATAGTGATGATGCTGATTTGAGATAATGATGATGATGATGTTGAAGGAGGGGATGATGATAATGTTGACGACGATGGCGATGGTGATGACGATGATAATGACGATAATGATAGAGGTGATGATGACGACGATGGATATGATGATGGTGGTGATGATGATATGGTAATGGTGGTGATGATGGTCGTGGATGATGGTGATGATGGCTACGAGGCTCGCCGAAATCCGGCCAGGCGAGATGGCTGAACAGGGAGAGGAAGAAGAAGTCGACGAGGGAGAGGGGGATGGCAATGGTGGTAGTGTTAATGGAAGGTGCTGCTCCGGCCATAGGAAGGCTGAGCAGGGAGGAGGAGGTGGAGGCCAGGGTGGAGTGCAGGTGGTGGCTGGCCGGTGATGTCTCGGTTCAGGCAGAGGGGAACGAAGATGATGGTGGTGGTGGTTTGCGGGTCAGACGGAGGAAAGAGGAGGGAGCAGGGAGGTGATGTAGTAGGCGATGTAGGTGGTGGAAACTGGCGGTCGGGGGAAGTCGTTCAGTCGACGGAGGAGAGCTGGGTCGGGTGAGCCGGAGATGGAAGTCGACGTGGTGGTGGTTGTCGCTGTTGTCAGGGAGAAGGAAGAGGGTAGATAGGGAAGAGAGCGGAGGAGTTTGGACCCGGTCGGTGGTTGGGGGATGCTTCGGCCGGCGGGGCCGTCAGGCGGATGAAGGAGGAGGATGAACAGTAAGGGTAAAGGGGAGGGTCGGCTGAGTTGTTATTTTAGGTTTATGTATTTTAAAGAAAAAAGGAAAAAGGAAAGGAAAAGTTATTTTATACATGTGGACTTTGGGCTTGGGTTTGACCTAGTAAAGTTTGACTTTGGTCAACATCCTCTTGGGTTGGGCCTTGGGTTCACATGGGGATGTTTGGGAAGGCTATAAATTACATTGTTTAAATGCAATGCTAGAATTAAATGGGGGCGATGTTTGTGCGTTGCACATTCCAAAAATTTATGGAGAAAATCCACATGAACAAAAAATAGATTTCTTCATGTGTCATGTCCAATGGTGTGGACACCTTAATACATTTTTGCATAAAAGCGCCCAACAATTGAAAAATTACACAAAGATGAAAATTGGGTTTAAATTAATTAAAATTAATGCGCAAGGTGTTCTATAATTAATTAGAAGTACAAGGAACTAAAATTAGGTGGGACACAAGTGTCATGGACATAGAGGGCTCAAAGTAGAATTTTATCATAAATTAGGTTGCATGAAACAGGTCAAGATTGTGTCTCCAATTTCAATTGGAACGCACAGGGATACAAAGTTGAATTTATTTAGAATTAAATAATAATGTCTGCGACGAATGTTGTGCGACCAAAATGTAGCACAAGAAAGCATAATTATAAGTTACACCGATGTCAGGATAGCATGAGGGCCTGTCTAGGACAAGGTTATAAAATTTGTAGGTAGACAGTGGCTAGTGTAGTGCTCCAATTATCGAAGCAACTGTAAGGCGCGCTAAGTAATATAAATATTGCATAATTAAATAAAATTTTGTGTCCTATTTTCAATTGGATACAAACTAGCTCTAATTTTACTATCTAAGCCAAGTAGGCCTAATTTTGGATGAGGGAGTTTACAATCTACCCAACTTAAAATAATTTCGTCCTCGAAATTAAAATATGGTAGGGTTTGTCTATCTAATCTCACTTGGTCGTAATCTAAAAGAATTCATCTCAGGTTAGTAATACAACTTCTACCCAACTTAGGATTTACCCATCTATCATATAAGGCTATACACTAAGAAAACTATTCCTCAAATCATTTAATCATGTTATTTAATCCTCCGAAGTTTTAACACCCAAATATATCATATATGATACGCCCTTAATTACGGAAAATAATCATCAAGTAATGAGATTGGCCTATGGGGTATATCTAATACTATATGTATATCAACTTATACCAAGCACGAGCGTTCGTCTTTCCGAAATAGGGAAAGACGAAAAACAATAATGAAGAGTTCAAGGAAGAGGTAATAGAATACAAGTATGGGGATCAAGGCGTTTAAAAATTTTTAATGGGAATTGTCAAGGCAGTTGTGGATTGAAATCCTATTTCGTAGATTCTTATTCACATGCTCACATCAGTATAGTTATATAACCGATATGATATATTCAGACATGTCTAGAGGACAAGTATATTCCTTTACTAGTTAACTATATATTTTAATCCACGTAAAGTAGTCATGCAAAAAGCGAACAAAGTGCACTAAGGTTAGCTAGACCTTAATACACTGATTCTGAAATGTATTAGTGTGTCGACCCAATAATACATATATCAAGATCAAGCTCGATAGAAGAGTAAGCTTGTAAAACTAGGCTATATTAGCAGCATAAGTCACGGTAGTTTAGAAAATATAAATACGCTGGATTATGATGAAAAGAGGTACAAAATAATTCAAGTTCACAAAAAAAAAGATAAGACTCTACAATCTCTACAGTTGTCATACTAACTCCTTGTCTAAGTCGCTAGTCGACCAAATAGGGGTATAGCCTCTAAGTTCCCCAGTCTGAATAAACACTATCGTCTTATGCTAGTATACAGTTAATGTCATTCAACTATACTTCATTAATGGACCCCGAGGACCATGTGATACTATGTTGTGAGGCATACTACACAACTTAAAAGAATAAACTAATACGGTAATGCCTTAAGGATAATGTAGAAACTCCTATTAAGGTTTACGAGAAGAGGTCTTGGTACTTATTAGGGTATCCTCTTACATTATGTAGGTCATGATCATCTTAAGTCTTAATCATAGTGCTCATAGAACAGAAGGGTTAACATTAAGAATGCAAGCGTAAGGTGGCACGACAGAAGAACATAATTCGTCGTTGCACATATAGCGAGCGCTAGATTTTCAGAGGAACGAGATTTGAAATTAAATAGAAAGGCTCCAGATAATATCATGGTTTTCTAAGGGGAAGGTGGTATGCTAATATCTGTGTTCGAGGTATGATCAAGGGAAATATTATATCCGTTCCTCTTGGCTTCCTAAGGTACTGTCTGCTAGTATCAGGACAAGAACTTAAATTTATAGTTCTATAATACTATCTTACTATAAAAGTTAAGTTTTGGTCCTAATATTCAACCTTGAATTTCTACTGGTTACTCAATACTAGGGTCAAACACTATGGTCAAATTTTAGCTAATCCTAGTAGTGTTTATACTACTCTCAAGTCATACATAAACACATCAAGGGATAATAGTAAATTAATCTATAGGTAAGGGACGCTAGGGTTTATTAGGTATTTCTCATCTTAGTGATGTGTCAATATCCTAGTTGTACTCTTAATAGAAAGGTTACCCTACTTATCATCCTATCAACAGGGATTCCTATATTCTAGCAGGGGCTATACTCAAGGAACTATTAGGGAAGCACATGAATCAAGCAGGATACAATTTTTTAAATAGAACAAATTAGAAAAAATATGAGTCATAGTCTATTGTGTATGAGATCCTATACTCTATTCCTAGGTGCAGGCTTGCTCGGTACAGTAACGTAACCGAGACAATATACTCTCGACTAGTATGGGCCACCACTAAAAATATGTCACGCCCCAGTCCCAAAAATACGTAGGACTAGGACACATAAGCATGCCAGCCGCATGTATGTGGCAACTCCAATATATGGAACCATAACACATGTGTACGCTGTATAATGAATAATAATTCACAAGTGATAAAACTATCACAAGTCGTAGGGTATAATCTAAATCTCATCCACAGAAATCAAATAGAAATAAATAACCAATATCTATGAAACTAGATCTCAATGTAAAGTATCTAATGATGGTAGTCGGATGGAAACAAATCCACTACCCAACTAGAATATAGAATAAACAAGATAAATACAATATAAGAATATCAACTAACAATTACGGGCTCGAAGAGAAGGCCTCCTCAAAGATACGTAGCAAGTCCGGATCTGCGCTCCTGCGAATACTCATGAACATCTACACCTGGAAAGGGACCAGGTCCTCAGAGGGACATAACAAGATACATAGAAGCATGCCATAAAGTAAATACTGTGAAAACTCGAGGGTGATCTAACCAGCTAAGTAAAATGCACTTTGAAGACAACCTTGGTACGTATGGGTAGGTAAAAGGTATAAAGCATAGCGTCGAGCCAGAGGCTAAGTACCTGGCATTAACTGTAAACTGGATGCTAGGAGTATATGCTGACTATATCACCGATAATGATATCGCGCAGCTAGTAACCTCTACCGGATGTATCGACAAACATATACACCCATAACCGGGTAAAACTGGCCCATAACCGGGTAACACTGAGGCTCACGGCCCTGCAGTTTACTCTGAAACTACGGCAACCAAATGTCTGTCCCATACGCCTACTAATTGTCTTCCCCGCCCAATGATCTATGCATGTTGTATCCACAACACGCTTTAGCTACTACACTGAGACGGAGTGCAAATATCGGTGTCATAACTCTGGCTCATAGTCTATCGTTAGAACAATAGTCCAATCTTACAACCAAACAAGGACAAGGATTGGACCTTCGTACTACAATAGTCTATGCTCCGACTACTAATAACTGCTAAGTCTTCTAACATGCATCACTATTAGCAGTTATACCCTATCCGTCGTACGACCTACACGTACAGGTGGCCAACCGCATACGCAAGTCCGTGTCCTACATGAGACTCATAACACGTGTAAGAAATGTGTCAAGGCCTGCGGAGTTATACTGATAACTTCACGACTTTAGGTGTGTCTACTATACACTAGGTCAGACACAAGTCCTAACGTCAACGTCTTCGTTGACTGCACTCGAGTCTTCTTGGATGCGCACAGTTAAATAATAAACATGCAACTAATAATATAAAATTTAAACAGTACAACAAGGCAAGGTATACTTGTCTGGAAAGGAAGCTGCGTAGTACCAATAATCTGCTCCAGAAGTCGCACAGAATGATCCAATATCCTCGGGGTACGCGTACGAGAATGACGATAACGATGATGAGGTTGACGACGATGATAAGGACGATGATGGCAACGATGATGATGGTGATGCTCATGGTGAAGATGATGGTGATGTTCGTGATAATGATTACATGATGGTGATGACGTGGATGATAATGTGGGTGATTAAGGGATGATTAGGATTAAGATATTGAGAATGAATGGTGATGATGCTGATTTGAGATGATGATGATGATGATGTTGAAGGAGGGGATGATGATGATGTTGACGACGATGGCGATGGTGATGACGATGATAACGACGATAACGATGGAGGTGATGATGACGACGATGGCTACGATGATGGTGGTGATGATGATATGGTAATGGTGGTGATGATGGTCGTGGATGATGGTGATGATGGCTACGAGGCTCGCCGGAATCCGGCCAGGCGAGGTGGCTAAACAAGGAGAGGGAGAAGAAGTCGACGAGGGAGAGGGGGATGGCAATGGTGGTGGTGTTAATGGAAGGTGCTGCTCCGGCCATAGGGAGGTTGAGCAGGGAGGAGGAGGTAGAGGCCAGGGTGGAGTGCAGGTGGTGGCTGGCTGGTGATGTCTCTGTTCAGGCAGAGGGGAACGGAGACGATGGTGGTGGTGGTTTACGGGTCAGGCGGAGGAAAGAGAAGGGAGCATGGAGGTGATGTAGGCGATATATGTGGTGGAGACTGGCGGTCGAGGGAAGTCGTTCAGTCGACGGAGGAGGCCGGGGTCGGGTGAGTCGGAGATGGAAGTCGACGTGGTGGGGGTTGTCGCTGCTGTCAGGGAGAAGGAAGAGGGTGGACAGGGAAGAGAGCGGGGGAGTCTGGACCCGGTCGCGGTTGGGGGATGCTCCGGCCGGCGGGGCCGTCAGGCGGATGAAGGAGGAGGATAAACATTAAGGGTGAAGGGGAGGGTCGGATGAGTTGTTATTTTAGGTTTAGGTATTTTAAAGAAAAAAGGAAAAAGGAAAGGAAAAGTTATTTTATACATGTGGACTTTGGGCTTGGGTTTGACCTAGTAAAGTTTGACTTTGGTCAATATCCTCTTGGGTTGGGCCTTGGGTTCACATGGGGATGTTTGGGAGGGCTATAAATTTCATTGTTTAAATGCAATGCTAGAATTAAATGGGGGGGATGTTTGTGTGTTGTACATTCCAAAAATTTATGAAGAAAATCCACATGAACGAAAAATAGATTTCTTCATGTTTCATGTCCAATGGTGTGGATACCTTAATACATTTTTGCATAAAAGCGCCCAACAATTAAAAAATTGTACAAAGATGGAAATTGGGTTTAAATTAATTAAAATTAATGCACATGGTATTCTATAATTAATTAGAAGTACAAAGAACTAAAATTAGGTGGGACACAAGTATCATGGGCATAGAGAGCTCAAAGTAGAATTTTATCATAAATTAGGTTGCACGAAACGGGTCAAGATTGTGTCTCCAATTTCGATTGGAACACACAGGGGTACAAAGTTAAATTTATTTAGAATTAAATAATAATGTCTGCGACGAATGTTGTGTGACCAAAATATAGCACAAGAAAGCATAATTATAAGTTACACCGATGTCAGAATAGCAGGCGGGCCTGTCTAGGACAAGGTTGTGAAATTTGTAGGTAGACAGTGGCTAGTGTAGTGCTCCAATTATCGAAGAAACGGTAAGTCGCGCTAAGTGATATAAATATTGCATAATTAAATAAAATGCCATGTCCTATTTTCAATTGGATACAAACTAGCCCTAATTTCACTATCTAAGCCAAGTAGGCCTAATTTTGGGTGAGAGAATTTACAGCTATATTTAGGCCTATGGCTCCAGTTGGTACCATGATACAGGTGCCTCTACTCACATGACTGGCAATCATGTGATTCTTCAGCAACAAACTCCCTACTTGGTCCTAACATAGTTCAACTTGGCAATGATGACCTTATATGACTTATATTAGTAACACGACACTCTCTCTAAGCTCTTGTTCCTTCCTCCTTGATAATATTTATGTTGGTCCCTCTATGAGCAGTAGTTTATTATCTATTCCTCAATTATGTCACTATAACAAAGTCCTATGTGCCATTTATTCCCATCATTTCACATCTTTCACCTAACCAGTAGGTCTTTTCTTTATCAAGGCCTATATAAAGATAGTCTCTACAAAATTTATACTCTTTCATCAAAGTTTTAGGCACTTTCCTCTTCAAACAACTCATCGTCCTTGTGTCATCAATGGCTTGGTCATCCATCTTCCTAACTCGTCTCATATTTAGGATATAATAAATATTTGTCATCCTTCTTCAAGAATAGTTCTTTTTTCTATCAAGGGTGTACATTAGGCAAATTCAAACACCTCCCTTTTCCCCTACAAATGAAATAAAAAGTGCTTCTCCTTTTTATTTGCATTATGATGTATGGCAATCCCCTGTTCTTTCTGTTTTGTGCTACAAGTATTATGTGTTATTTACTGATGATTATACGTGTTATTTATGTCATTACTTTATGAAACATAAATATGAATTAATTGTATATTTTTATAACTTTGTCACTTATATCTGCACTCAATTTTCTACTAACGTCAAACAGTTTCAAAGTGATGGTGGCGGTGAATACGATGGTATTCCATTCAAAGATCTTTGTATTTTTCTTGGTATTCATTAATGTCTCTCATGTCCTCACACACACGCGAGGACAAATATCCTTGCAAAACACAAACATCGCCATTTTTTTTGAAATAATACATACTCTTCTTGTCTCTAATCATATTTCTCCATGCCACTAGTCGTGTCTATATTTCGCACCATGTTTGCTTTAAGAAACAAAGCTTTCCATTCTCCAAAATTATAAATCCTATAGTGCCCCGTCCCGGTTCCGACCGAAAGACGCACTACGTAATGGGCTCGTGGCTAGTCTGACTCAATTTGAACTTAATATCGAATAACCCCTTCGACATCGAATTGATTGAGATGAATAAATAAAAATCATTCCAACTCATGGTTTGGCTTTTGTTGGAATAAGTCCAAAATGCAGTGATTGCGTTATCTCGCCCCAGTCCCAAAATACATAGGACTAGGAATACGTAAACATGCCGGCTACTCATTCAACCAGACTCTTATCTGACTCGAATACGTATAAGTTGTACTATAATGGTCACTATCTAGATAACACAGTAAATATATCTATGTCTCAATCCACAATGAAACAAATACAAGAGTGGACAACATATATCATGGTGTGCATTCCACTCAATACTTGTCCGAATAAACTTGAAAGAAATAACACGAGTCTAGAAACACTAGGCTACATCAGCAGAAATAAGTAACAAAAAATAAGTATAAATACAGAAGAATATGATGCACGTATCAACTACATATACCTGAATCCTGGAGAAATAATCATCCACCAATATACTCCACCAATCCCATCTCGACAATAACCGGGACATAATCCGGATCCAGGTCCTCAAGGGACATAGCAAGGTACAAATAAAATATGCCAATAGTAAACAGTAAATAGCACAAGAGTGCTCAAGGGTAACTAACATAACCAACTAAGTGAATGCACGTGAGAACATCACTCACACGCTAGACCAACAAAGTGTGAATCTGAAGATTTCAAGAGACATCTTCAGTAACTATAAAAATCTTCAGGTTCCGTCAGGGAAACTGCAGTATCTATGAATCTTCAGAACTCTGATAAGATTCCAGGGTAACTACGATAAAAAGTGGTAGCCCAACGCTCCGAGCATGCCCTCCCCTCCCAATGTAACCTCATGTCTCATGTCCATGACGTCTCATGTCCAAAACACGCAAGATCAATCACTAACTATGTATCGAGACAACTATGTAAATGTAATCATATCATATATCTCATATCACGAGTCCTATCTAGCACAAAATTTAGTATCCCTGAATGTCGCAAGTATGGATTCAGTCAATGCAAGTTGTGTCAAGTGTCCTAAGGTATATCTTGCAAGAAGTAGCACGAACAAAATATCACGTCGACAATGCAAATAACTAATACACGACTCCGCTGACGGATGTCGGCACCCGAATAAAACTCGGACGCTAAGTATCGACTACGGTCCTATCGTCACATGTCACGCCCCAGTCCCAAATACGTAGGACTATGAACACGTAAGCATGCCAGCCGCATGGATATGGCAACTCCAATATATGGAAACCAAATCCATACGTACGCTGTAATATGAATACAAAATCCACAAGTGGTATAAAATGTAATACAAGTCACAGGGTAAAATCTAAATCTCATCCACCAAAATCATATAGAAATAAATAACCAGTATCTATGAAACTAGATCTCAATAAGAAGTATCTAAGGATGATAGTTGGATGAAAACAAATCCACTATCAACTCGAATATAAGAGCAAATACAATATGAGTACAACACCACAACACAATATAAGAATACCAGCTATCAATCACAGCTCGATGAGAAGACATCCTCGGATCACATGTAACCATCCAAATCTGCGCTCCTGCAAATACTCAAGAAAAGATACACCTGGCAGCAGACCAGGTCCTCAGAGGGACGTAACAAGATACAGAAAATACGAGCCAATTTGAATACAGTAAACATGTATAATGTTAAAAAATAGATAAGTACGCTGTACAGGACAATCTATATGAATGTAAATGAGGACAACTTTTTGACGTATGGGCAAGGGTAGGCTACTCGATCTAATCCTCACAACCTCACGCTCGTCAGTGGACATCATCAGCCGACATACCTCTGGGGTAGCGACCCTCGGACTCCATCAATCGACATACCTCGGGGGTAGCGACCATCGGACACGACCACCATAGTGCGTGCTAGTTACTATAGTTTACCAGAGTGGTTAAAAGCACATACGCCTAATGATTGTCCTCTCATGATACTAAGTGGCAAGTGTGTGTCAACATATCTAATATATAGTAATGACGGAAAGAAACTACACATGCAATAAATAAACAGAAATGCAATAAATATACATAAATATACTAAGCATGCAAAATACTGTAAGCAATTTGGCAAGGTATCTTGCCTGGGGTCCTGCTGCTGGTATGAATCAGAGTCCAAGTCACAGTCCAAATAGCCTATGTATTACAAATTTATCACGTCAAAAGATAATTTATTTTAATTTATTTAATTCTGGAATAATTACTCTAAAATCCTATTTTAATCTTATTATTCTGATTTTTATGTTAATTCCTAAATTTTGTCCAAAGAAACTAAATTTTATCAACTCGAGACTCATGGCACGCAAATCGAGGCGATCTGTTGACCGAAAAGTCAACCGATACAAACTCAACTTTCATACATGATTTCATGTAGATTTCAGCTTCAAAAATATGGTAGAATTTATGGCTCGTCCGAATTCAAATTCGTTTGGAAATTATGGCACATACAAATTTTGTATTGTGCACCGATGGTTAAATTCTAACCTAGAAGTTCTACAGAATTAACAGTATGTAAATACGTCGAAATAAATTCTGGGAAAAATATATGTCAATGATCTCAACATTAGCTTTCCGAAACTTTAAACGGTTCGTGATTCTGATTCCTGGTTCTCCCGAAATCTCGAAAACATTAAAATACGTCTATTTTAGGACATGCTGTGCTCTACGAATTTTCCAGAATTTAATACTCATAATTTAGAAAAAAAATTATATAATCAGAAAGCTAACCTCATTATCATTCTAACAAAAAAAACTGGAGCATGTTTGGAGTCCGGAGCTAGGATATATCGTCTTTTTAATTCGTCATAACTAATAGAAAATGAGGCTGAATTTATGACGAATTTTGACTATTTTTTGGACAGAAAAGAGAGGAATTTGGGAAAGAAAAATATGAAGGATGAGGTATTTATAATGGTGGACACTACTTAATTAAATACGACTAGGATTGGTTAATTTGGATAGGAATATGATGAATTTAAATAAGGATACGATATGCATGAAGTTGATTTCCTAATAGGTTCAGGATTTGAATTAATTTAAAATAGATTTTGAATTTATCTCAATAATTTATAATCTTAAATATAATTAAAGATAATACAAATAATTTATAAAATCTTATTAATATCTATTAACACTAAATTAGCATCTTATCTAATATTAAGACTATATATATCCAAATAAATCCTAAATAATTTCGAAAATCTAAATAAATTTCTTAAAATTCTAAATAAATTACAAAAAAATATAATTAAATATTTTGAACTAAAATAAATATTTGGTAGGAACGACATGCAAGTATGGTCGTATAGTAAATCATAGAAGTCCTAAAAATTTATGTTTTCTAAGTTTTAATTACCAAAAATTCTAGAAAAATCTCCAAAAATCTAAAATAACCTAAAATAATTCTAAATGAATATTTATATAAGTAAATATACTAAAAAAATTATTTTCTAATTAACTAAGAGAATACTCTAAATTAATTCAACACCTATAATAAATATAATAATATAAAATATACACAAATACCTATTTTGGATGAGGGAGTTTACAATCTACCCAACTTAAAACAATTTCGTCCTCGAAATTGAAATAAGACATAATTTGTTAAATCCTTCACATTCGTACATAAGGTATGTCAATCGCAATCTCTTCCAAAAATTTAAATAACAAAATCTATTCGAATCTATTGCGATCACTTCAAAATTAATATAACCACTGTTTAAATCAAAATTCAACCTGTCGTAATCTCTTCTCGATTTTTAAATAATCAACATCCAAATCTAACTCAAGTCTATATGACATCCCACATCAAAATTTATATCACCATTTCCAACTATCATAATCTCCTCTAGACTTTAAACAATAAACAATTCTAATCAAATCTTATTTCTATTCTTAACTTAAGAATTTTGTACTCTTCAAATATTTAAACTCAATTTACATCCTCAATATTTCAAATAGGTGACCCAACAATCAAAATTAAACTTTTAATTCAAATCATCAAATTATAAAATTTAAATCTAATTTACCAGTTGTTCAAGTCTAAAATTCTATATTTATCCTAAAAATTTAAATCGATGATTCATCCTTCAATATTCAAAATTTAAATCATGTGCTCAAAGTATAAATATTGGGTCCTCAATATCAAGATTTTTAAAATTCATTAAATCCTCATTATCTTAATCCTTTTTTTAAAATTCTCCACATTTAAAAGGACTTAATCTCTCAATCTAATCCTACTTGATCACAATCTAAAAAGAATTCTCCTCAAGTTTAATAATGCAATTTCTACCCAACTTAGAATTTACCCATCTATCACATAAGGCTCTTACACTTAAGAAAAATATTCCTCAATTTATTTTCTCATGTCATTCAATCCTCAAAACTTTAACACCAACTATATCATATGTGATATGCCCTTAATCAATTATGAAAGATAGTCACCAAATAATGTGATTGGCCTATGGGGTATATCTTGTACTACCCATGTATCACTTATATCCAAGCACGAGATTTCGTCTTTCCGAAATAAGGGAAGACGGAAAGCAACGGAAAAGAGTTCAAGGAGGGGTAATAGAATGGAAGTATGGGAATCAAAGCGTTTAAAGAATTCAAATGGGAATTGTCAAGACAGTTGTGGATTGAAATCTTAATTTGGTAATTTCCTATTCGCATACTCACATCGGTGTAGTTATGTACTTGATATGATATGCTTTGTCGTATCTAGAGGGTAAGTATATTTGTCTACTGGTCCACTATACATCTCAATCCACGTAAAATACTATTGCGAAGGGCGAATCAAGCGCATTATGGCTAGCTAGACCATAATACACTGATTCTGATTAGACAATTTGTATTAGTGTGGTTGATCAGGCCCCAATAACACATATGTCATGAACAAGCTCGATATAAGATTAAGCTTGCAAAAACTAGGCTATAATAGCAGCATAATTCAAGGTAGCACAGAAAATATAACGCTGGATTATGATATGAGAAGTTACAAAATAATTCAAGTTCGCAAAAGCAAAAATAACATAAGCAATAATAATAAAAGACTCTACAATCTCTACAGTTATCATACAACCTCCTTATCTAAGTCGCTAGTCGACCAAATAGGACAAGGACCTCTAAATTCTATGGTCTGAATAAACACTGTCGTCTTTTGCTAGCATGCGATAAATATTATTCGGTTACACTTCAATTAATAGGTCAAAAGACTATGTGATACTAGGTGTCAAACATTATGGTAAAACTTCTAACTAACTCTAGTAGTGTCTATACTACTCTCAAGTCTTCTTAATACATCAAGGGGTAATGGTATAACAATCTAAAGATAAGGAATTCTAGGTTCACTAGATATTCTAAACTTAGTGGTGTGTCTATATTCTCGTTGTATTCTTAATAGGTGTGCTACTCTAATTATCATCCTAATAACAGGGGTTCCTATATTCTAGCAGAAGACTATACTCAAGGAACTATTAGGGAAGCACATGAATCAAGCAGGATATAATTGTTCAAAATAGAACAGATAGGAGGAGATGAATCACAGTCAATTGTGGATGAGATCCTATACTCTAATCCTAGGTGCAGGCTTGTTCGGTACAGTAACGTAACCGAGACAATATGCTCTTGACCTGCATGGACCACCACAAAAACATGTCATGCCCCAGTCCCAAATACGTAGGACTAGGAACACGTAAGCATGCTTGTAAACCCCCATATTTTACAAGAATTTAAAATTAGGATTTTTTTCACAATTTTCTGGAATTTTCTGTAATTAAAATCAGGGTTCTTAATTATTAAATAATTTTAATTGTTAATAAATAATATTAAAATATTATGAAAATAATATTTTTGGGTGTAAAATGAAAAACTGGACTTAGGACAATTTTTCTGGAATTTATCGGGCCCCGGACCTATTTTAATCACCTAAAAACTATTTAATTATTAATTAATCAATTAATTAATTAATTATGTATTATTATTATTATTATTATTACTATTATAGCCCGGCCCAAAACTTGGGCCCAGCCCGCGGCCCACACGGCTAGGCCAGCCCGGCCCATCTGCCATCCGGGTCGGGTTCGGGTCGGTCAGACCCGCTAGCGACCCGCCCGGACCCGCTTTCCCCTCTCCCCCTGACCCGTTCTCCCCCATTCCGCGTCCGACGCCGCCGCCCGCGGCCGCCGCGCCACGCCCCCGCCCGCCGCGCCACGCCCCCGCCCGCCGCGCCTGACCCCGACCCCAGCGTCGCTTCCCTCGGCCCCCTCGCCTCGCCATCCCCTATTAAAACCCTTCCCCGGCAAGAACCTCCTCCCCCGACCACCCTCGACGCCGCTGCCGCCTCCGCCAGCCTCCGGTACCACCCCCCGCGAGGTCGCCCAGCTCCCCTCTCCTCCTTCATTCCAGTCGGCGCCGCCCAGCTCCCCTCGGCGCTGTCCCCGACTCCCTGACCCCGATCCAGCCCGCTCCGGATCCGCCTCCAGCCCGCTGCCCCCAGCGCCGCCCTGGCCGGCCCCTCCCCGCCGCGAGCCGCCCTGGCCGGCCCCTCCCCGCCGCGAGCCACCATCCTCCGCCTAGGGACCCAAACCCTAACCCTAACCCTAGCCCTAATTTCGGATTCGCGTGTCCGACACGAGTCGGACACGACTCGACCCTGATTTTTGGGTCCCCTTCAGGTGGGTGTAACTTTTGCCTCGTAGCTCCGTTTTCAATTTTGCAAATTGTGTTGTGAAGCCTGTATGACCCTCTCGATGTCCGGACAAACTGTTCGGGGCATCGCGTCCTGTGGTGATCGCACACCGCGATCTAAAAAAGGAAAAACCAGACCCTGTTTCACCCCGGAACTGAGTACGCCCCGCAAAACGGGACGACTTAGTCGCGTGCGGTCTTCACAGATACGTACGCATCGTCGATACGGACGTCTGAGTTTTCGTGGAAGCTGATTCGGGTGTGCGTGCACACCGAAATCAACGCGTATCCACGGACATCGCCCAGTATCCACCTTTTCTGCATTTCACCCTAACTGCGTGCACATACGTCGGATTGAGACGAAACTTGCGCCATCGGACTCGTAGCGATACGCTGGTCCTGTGGGTCAAGTTTGGTTCGATTCTGAGAACGTTGACAAAATCGCGTGTCGTGGGCCCTACAGGCCCCGCTCGACGGGCGATTTTGTGTTCGGCTCATCGGAATCCAAATCTGAAAGTTCCGTTGAGTTCGTATCAGCGTTCCTGACCTGTTGACACTAAGTTTGGTAAATTTGGAGACCTTTGACCCGGACACGCTTTTCGGTGCAAAGCGGGCCCACCGGCGGACCTCGTTTTGACCCGAAACTGCCGTTTTGCCCTTGTCTCCAAATTGGACCCAAGGACAGGCGTTTCTAGCTATTTGACATCTTCTGAGCGTGATGGTAATGTTTATTTCAGCATCTGGACTCATCTCTGGAAATTTCCCCGAGAACAATTAATCGGATCCAAACAACAGGCAAGTACCTGCACTTCAAGTTAATCTTTATATATTGTGATAATTAATTTCCCTGCCTTACATGTACCCTTGATGATTACACCTAGTGTTAGAAATGCTGGACTTCATGTCTTGAATATTGAGGTTCCTGTCTTGTTTATCATGTCGGGTGGGAGAATACCTAGAAGGCATGTAGTTTACCCTTCCCCTTGTCATGTTTAATAGCTGTTGGTACACGACTGTACCTCAGCCGGATCTCGATTTCTCCTGTTTAATAGCCGTTCATGACGGCCGGATTAGCCTTATAAACCCCTACATGCCAACTATGTATTCTAAAACAAACACAAGTTCACACATATAGTTTCTGGTCATGTTACATTCCTTGCTGGCTGTTGTAGTTTCATTTTCTGTTTCATTTAGTTCTGTTTCTCATATTCCTGTTTACAGTTTAACTCTGAGATAATAATATTCTGTTATGCTATTTCTCAACATGATATCAAATATTTGATTGTCATAAAATATTTAGTTTAACCTTGTTGTGCACTGTGTACTTTGCTCCTTTCCTGACTGGATCCGTTGTTTTAGGCGATGATGAGAACTCTGCCCCCACCTATTTGTGGCCACTATGTGTTAGCAGGTGACCCATATGAGGAGCCGGTTCCCACTCAGGAGACTACCTTTGAGGAGGAGTAGCCAGTTAGTTATTATTTTATTTCCTTTCAGCATATACTCAGGTTTGTCCCCGATCTATCTTCTGGCTTTGTATTAACTATGGATATGTTGTCACAAATTGTTTTATAAAGGTTAGCATTCCTATTTCCTATTACTTTCCTTGTCTATTTATTGTGGATGAGATAGATTTAAAATTACCTGTGATGATGACCTAGACAGCGTACTACCGCCGATACTGCGGCGTAGGCTGGACGTGCCCACGCACTCGTGCCCGAATAACCGGGTGCGGGTCGTGACACATTTTTGTGGTGGCCCATGCAGGTCTACGACTAAATTGTTCGGTTTTAACTTCGGGACCGAACAGGCCTGCAATAAGAATATGATAAGTTTAGGATCTCATCCACTTGCTTGAATCGTTCTTGACATCTATGTCGGATTTGAATTAATTCCTTGACTTGCATCCTGCCTTGATTCCTGTGCGTCTTTATCGTTTATTTTTGGATGCAGAGTAAAGGATCTACCAGCAAGCGACGAGGTTCCTACAAGATCACCACGAGATGCTCTACCAGCATGACCGTGGAGAATGCGCAGACTCTTGGAGCAGCTAATGCGCGTAAGTAATTCGTAGATACCATTTTCTAGTATTGTTTAGCTCGTGCCTATTGGTTCGTGACCTCAGCCCCAACCTAGAAATTTTAAAACTTGCTAATAACCTGGAATGCTTTCTGATAACTGTAGTGTTTGTAGAACCTTTTGTTATTGTGCTTAATGTAGGTTGTTTTGTGAACTTAAATAATTTGTACCTCCTTTCATCATCATCTAGCGCACTTAATTTTGATGTACTTGACTTATGCTGCTATTCTATAGCCTAGTTTTGCAAGCTTACCCTTTATCGAGCTTGTTCATGACATATATATT
Organism: Iris macrosiphon; assembly: GCA_036927795.1. Taxonomy (NCBI): domain Eukaryota; kingdom Viridiplantae; phylum Streptophyta; class Magnoliopsida; order Asparagales; family Iridaceae; genus Iris; species Iris macrosiphon. Next base: position 30,386,111 of record JAYESA010000020.1, on the reverse strand, counting down.
AGTGGGTCGACACACTAATACAATTGTCTATTCAGAATCAGTGTATTACGGTCTGATCAACCTTAGTACATTTGATTCGCCCTTCGCACTACCTTACGTGGATTGAGATATACAGTTGACTAGTATACTTGCCCTAGACATGTCTGCACATATCATACCGGGTTACACGACTGTATTAATACGAGCACATGAATAGGAATTTCCAAGATAGGATTCGATCCACAATCGCTTGACAATTCCCGCCTGAATATTTTAAAACGCATTGACCCCGATATTTCTTTTCTATCACCCCACCCTTGAACTCTTTATTATTGATCTTCGTCTTCCCTTATTTCGGAAAGACGAAATCTCGTGCCTGGTATAAGTTAGTACATAGATAGTACTAGATATGCCACACAGGCCGATCACATACTTGAGGATTAAACTTTCGTAATCGAGGACATATGTGATATGATCGACGTTGAAGTTCGAGGATTGAATGACATAGGTAAACATATTAAGGAATATTTTTTTAAGGTATATAGTCTTTTGTGATGGATGGGTAAATCCTAAGTTGGGTAGTAGTGCCGTCAACTCGAGATAAATTTCTTTGTGACCGAGTAAGATTAGATTGAGAGAGGTTCAAGCCATCCTAATTTTGAAAATTTAGAGGAGTGATTTAGATGATTAATGAATTGATATCGAGGACCCAATAGTTGTACCTTAGGTACATGATTTAAATTTTGAATAATGAAGGTAAAATCATCAACTTGAGTTTAGAAGATAAAATTATAGAATTTTAGACTTGAACATTGGTGGACTACATTTAAAATATTTTTTCAAATTGATGATTTAAATTACAAATTAAAATTGGTGGTTGAACTACCTAGTTGGATAACTGAGGATGTGAATGAAATTTAAAAATTTGAAGCATACAATTGTGAATGGGAATACTGTTGGACTCGAATCACTTCTAGAGGAATTGATGATAATTAGAATCGTGAGGCAAAATCATGTGCAAATCTTGAAAATGCTATATGGACTTAATTTAAAAATCTGCCTGTGGGTAATTTGAGGAAGTAAGAAATAATAACCATAGGTTGAGATATTTTGATTAGAACAAGTAGTCGTCTTAACCTTGAAGTGATTGCAGTGGACATAATTCAGATTTTAATTGTCGCAAGGAGAGGGCGATTGATGTACGTGAAGGATTAATACGGCTTAATTTTAAATTTCGAGGACGAAATTTTTATAAGTTGGGTAGATTGTAAACCCCCAGATTTTACAAGAATTTAAAATTAAGATTTTTTCACAATTTCTGGAATTTTCTGGGAATTTTCTGTAATTAAAATCAGTGTTCTTAATTATTAAATAATTTTAATTGTTAATAAATAATATTAAAATAATATAAAAATAATATTTTTGGGTGTAAAATGGAAAACTGGACTTAGGACAATTTTTTTGGAATTTATCGGACCCCGAACCTATTTTAATCACCTAAAAACTATTTAATTATTAATTAATTAATTAATTAATTAATTATGTATTATTATTATTATTATTATTATTATTATTATTACTATTATAGCCCGGCCCAAAACTTGGGCCCAGCCCGCGGCCCACACGGCTAGGCCAGCCCGGCCCATCTGCCATCCGGGTCGGGTTCGGGTCGGTCAGACCCGCTAGCGACCCCCCCGGACCCGCTTTCCCCCTCTCCCCCTGACCCGTTCTCCCCCATTCCGCGTCCGACGCCGCCGCCCGCGGCCGCCGCGCCACGCCCCCGCCCGCCGCGCCACGCCCCCGCCCGCCGCGCCTGACCCCGACCCCAGCGCCGCTTCCCTCGGCCCCCTCGCCTCGCCATCCCCTATTAAAACCCTTCCCCGGCAAGAACCTCCTCCCCCGACCACCCTCGACGCCGCTGCCGCCTCCGCCAGCCTCCGGCGCCACCCCCCGCGAGGTCGCCCAGCTCCCCTCTCCTCCTCCATTCCAGTCGGCGCCGCCCAGCTCCCCTCGGCGCTGTCCCCGACTCCCTGACCCCGATCCAGCCCGCTCCGGATCCGCCTCCAGCCAGCTGCCCCCAGCGCCGCCCTGGCCGGCCCCTCCCCGCCGCGAGCCGCCCTGGCCGGCCCCTCCCCGCCGCTCGAGCCGCCGTCCTCCGCCTAGGGACCCAAACCCTAACCCTAACCCTAGCCCTAATTTCGGATTCGCGTTTCCGACACGAGTCCGACACGACTCGACCCTGATTTTCGGGTCCCCTTCAGGTGCGTGTAACTTTCGCCTCGTAGCTTCGTTTTCAATTCCGTAAATTGCGTTGTGAAGCCTGTATGACCCTCTCGATGTCCGGACAAACTATTCGGGGTATCGCGTCCTGTGGTGATCGCACACCGCGATCCAAAAACAGGAAAAACCAGACCCTGTTTCACCCCGGAACTGAGTACGCCCCGCCAAACGGGACGACTTAGTCGCGTGCGATTCACAGATAAGTACGCATCGTCGATACGGACGTGTGAGTTTTCGTGGAAGCTGATTCGGGTGTGCGTGCACACCGGAATCAACGCGTATCCACGGACATCGTCCCGTATCCGCCTTTTCTGCATTTCACCCTAACTTCGTGCACACACGTCGGATCGAGACGAAACTTGCGCCATTGGACTCGTAACGATACGCTGGTCCTGTGGGTCAAGTTTGGTTCGATTCTGAGAACGTTGACGAAATCGCGTGTCGTGGGCCCCACAGGCCCCGCTCGACGGGCGATTTTGTGTTCGGCTCATCAGAATCCAAATCTGGAAGTTCCGTTGAGTTCGTATCAGCGTTCCTGACCTGTTGACACTAAGTTTGGTAAATTTGGAGACCTTTGACTCGGACACGCTTTTCGGTGCAAAGCGGGTCCACCGGCGGACCCCGTTTTGACCCGAAACTGCCGTTTTGTCCTTGTCTCCAAATTGGACCCAAGGACAGGCGTTTTTAGCTATTTGACATCTTCTGAGCATGATGGTAATGTTTATTTCAGCATCTGGACTCATCTCTGGAAATTTTCCCGAGAACAATTAATCGGATCCAAACAACAGGCAAGTACCTGCACTTCAAGTTAATCTTTATATATTGTGATAATTAATTTTCCTGTCTTACATGTACCCTTGATGATTACACCTAGTGTTAAAAATGCTGGACTTCATGTCTTGAATATTGAGGTTCCTGTCTTGTTTATCATGTCGGGTGGGAGAATACCTAGAAGGCATGTAGTTTACCCTTCCCCTTGTCATGTTTAATAGCTGTTGGTACACGACTGTACCTCAGCCGGATCTCGATTTCCCCTGTTTAATAGCCGTTCATGACGGCCGGATTAGCCTTATAAACCCCTACATGCCAACTATGTATTCTAAAACAAACACAAGTTCACACATATAGTTTCTGGTCATGTTACATTCCTTGCTGGCTGTTGTAGTTTCATTTCCTGTTTCATTTAGTTATGTTTCTCATATTCCTGTTTACAGTTTAACTCTGAGATAATAATGTTCTGTTATGCTGTTTCTCAACATGATATCAAATATTTGATTGTCATAAAATATTTAGTTTAACCTTGTTGTGCACTGTGTACTTTGCTCCTTTCCTGACTGAATCCGTTATTTTAGGCGATGATGAGAACTCTGCCCCCACCTATTTGTGGCCACTATGTGTTAGCAGGTGACCCATATGAGGAGCCGGTTCCCACTCAGGAGACTACCTTTGAGGAGGAGTAGCCAGTTAGTTATTATTTTATTTCCTTTCAGCATATACTCGGGTTTGTCCCCGATCTATCTTCTGGCTTTGTATTTACTATGGATATGTTGTCACAAATTGTTTTATAAAGGTTAGCATTCCTATTTCCTGTTACTTTCCTTGTCTATTTATTGTGGATGAGATAGATTTAAAATTACCTGTGATGATGACCTAGACAGCGTACTACCGCCGACACTGCGGCGTAGGCTGGACGTGCCCACGCACTCGTGCCCGAATAACCGGGTGCGGGTCGTGACAATGCCAGCCGCATAGATATGGCAACTCCAATATATGGAAACCAAATCCATACGTACGCTGTAATATGAATACAAAATCCACAAGTGGTATAAAATATAATACAAGTCACAGGATAAAATCTAAATCTCATCCACCAAAATCATATAGAAATAAATAACCAGTATCTATGAAACTAGATCTCAATAAGAAGTATCTAAGGATGATAGTTGGATGGAAACAAATCCACTACCAACTCGAATATAAGAGCAAATACAATATGAGTACAACACCACAACACAATATAAGAATACCAGCTATCAATCACAGCTCGATGAGAAGACATCCTCGGATCACATGTAACCATCCAAATCTGTGCTCCTGCAAATACTCAAGAAAAGATACACCTGGCAGCAGACCAGGTCCTCAAAGGGACGTAACAAGATACAGAAAATACGAGCCAATTTGAATATAGTAAACATGCATAATGTTTAAAAATAGATAAGTACGCTGTACAGGACAATCTATATGAATGCAAATGAGGACAACTTTTCGACGTATGGGCAAGGGTAGGCTACTCGATCTAATCCTCACAACCTCACGCTCGTCAGTGGACATCATCAGCCGACATACCTCTGGGGTAGCGACCCTCGGACTCCATCAATCGACATACCTCGGGGGTAGCGACCATCGGACACGACCACCATAGTGCGTGCTAGTTACTATAGTTTACCAGAGTGGTTAAAAGCACATACGCCTAATGATTGTCCTCTCATGATACTAAGTGGCAAGTGTGTGTCAACATATCTAATATATAGTAATGACGGAAAGAAACTACACATACAATAAATAAACAAAAATGCAATAAATATACATAAATATACTAAGCATGCAAAATACTGTAAGCAATTTGGCAAGGTATCTTGCCTGGGGTCCTGCTGCTGGTATGAATCAGAGTCCAAGTCACAGTCCAAATAGCCTATGTATTACAAATTTATCACGTCAAAAGATAATTTATTTTAATTTATTTAATTCTGGAATAATTACTCTAAAATCCTATTTTAATCTTATTATTCTGATTTTTATGTTAATTCCTAAATTTTGTCCAAAGAAACTAAATTTTATCAACTCGAGACTCATGGCACGCAAATCGAGACAATCTGTTGACCGAAAAGTCAACCGACAAAAACTCAACTTTTATGCATGATTTCCTGTAGATTTCAGCTTCAAAAATATGGTAGAATTTATGGCTCGTCCGAATTCAAATTCGTTTGGGAATTATGGCACATACAAATTTTGTATTGTGCACCGATGGTTAAATTCTAACCTAGAAGTTCTACAGAATTAACAATATGTAAATACTTCGAAATAAATTCTGGGAAAAATATATGTCGATGATCTCGACATTAGATTTCCGAAACTTTAAACGGTTCGTGATTCTGATTCCTGGTTCTCCCGAAATCTCAAAAATATCGAAATACGTCTATTTTAGGACATGCTGTGCTCTATGAATTTTCCAGAATTTAATACTCATAATTTAGAAAAGAAATTATATAATCAGAAAGCTAACCTCATTATCATTCTAACAAAAAAAACTGGAGTGTGTTTGGAGTCCGGAGCTAGGATATATCGTCTTTTTAATTCGTCATAACTAGTAGAAAATGAGGCTGAATTTATGACAAATTTTGACTATTTTTTGGACGGAAAAGAGAGGAATTTGGGGAAAAAAAAAATGAAGGATGAGGTATTTATAATGGTGGACACTACTTAATTAAATACGACCAGGATTGGTTAATTTGGATAGGATTATGATGAATTTAAATAAGGATACGATATGCATGAAGTTGATTTCCTAATAGGTTCAGGATTTGAATTAATTTAAAATAGATTTTAAATTTATCTCAATAATTTATAATCTTAAATATAATTAAAGATAATACAAATAATTTATAAAATCTTATTAATATCTATTAACACTAAATTAGCATCTTATCTAATATTAAGACTATATATATCCAAATAAATCCTAAATAATTTCGAAAATCTAAATAAATTTCTTAAAATTCTAAATAAATTACAAAAAAATATAATTAAATATTTTGAACTAAAATAAATATTTGGTAGGAACGACATGCAAGTATGGTCGTATAGTAAATCATAGAAGTCCTAAAAATTTATGTTTTCTAAGTTTTAATTACCAAAAATTCTAGAAAAATCTCCAAAAATCTAAAATAACCTAAAATAATTCTAAATAAATATTTATATAAGTAAATATACTAAAAAAATTATTTTCTAATTAACTAAGAGAATACTCTAAATTAATTCAACACCTATAATAAATATAATAATATAAAATATACACAAATACCTATTTTGGGTGAGGGAGTTTACATCACAATATAGTAAAAATAGGTAAATAAATTAAATACAATAAGAACCAATAATATATATAAAGCACAAAGATCTGTGAACGTTGGCAAGGTACACTTGTGTGTATCTTGATGATGCGCAGAATCATGTCCAACGTCCACGTCCGAATATACTGCGGATCCCAAACGTCCTAAAGAATAAATTAATTAAATTAAATGACTCACGCACTATTCTACGTTACACATTAGGTCTATTGGGATTATAGTATATAACTAATATATTTTTATATGGATCCATAAAAATGCGTAGGTCAAATAGTATGTTCTCTCTTGTAATCAATAATGCACCTATCAAGCATATTTAATAAATTATGGGAATAAATTATGTATACCTTCGTGTCGGCTTTTCAGAACTTCAAACAGATCGTGTTTTCGTATCTAGAAACTCCCGGAATCGCGAAAACACCGAAACACGTTCGTCTTTCAGACACCCGACACTCAAATAATTCTACAGAAAGTTACAAAATAAATTTGGTCTATTAATTTATGTTTTTGGAAATCTAACTTTGACACAATTCTATTAAAAAAATTTGAGATTAAACGGAGTTCTAAGTTGGGAGTTATGGTCTTCCTAATTTACTCGGGCTGCTAAAAATAAGACTGAAAATATATGACGAATTTGGACTGTTTTGGATAAAAGAAAAATAGTTTTTGTAACATTAACCTAATTTCTATGCAAACATATAATTAAAATAACTTAAAAAAATGATATACTCATTAAATCTAATTTCTCTACCCTTATTAAAACTTCTACCTGTTGTCATAGTACCATCTATTGATTAGAACTTCATAAAAATAGGTTTGAGAGTTATCTTTGGAGATTAATCCTTAATGGAGATCCAAACACAAAAATCCAAGCTCTCCATAAGTCTCTTTCTTCTTCTCTAGCACTTTTTCAATTTTTAAAATTGAATTTGGAAGAGAAAGAAGGAGGCAAAAGTGATTAGGGTTTGGAGTTTGAAAGTGGAGAGAAAAGAAACTAGGATTTTATTTATGAAGAGAATATATATATGTATATGCATATCGAGAGGGGGAAGTTTATAACTTGCAGCCAAGAGGGGGAGAGGGGCCTACCAAATAGAGTGGGAAGGAGGGGTAGGTTGGTTAGGGTTTGTTAGGAGAAAGTTTGTTAGGGTTTTGATGGAAATAGTTGAGGGCTAATATAAACTAGCATATATGCACGTGCTTTGCACGTATTTATTATTAGGAAGATTAAAAGACATTTGTAGTCAAAATTTATTCATTTTTCATTGAATGAACAATAGTAAACAAAGTCCATTTTTAATGCCTCCTTTTTTGATACTCAATGCATTTAAGAACTTATATAATTAGGAATACCAAAGGACAACTATTGTATTTACCTAGATATCCCTATTAATTTTAATTAATTTTTTTAATTAGTAAATATAGTAAAGGATATTTTTGGAAATAATTTTTTTACGGTGAAGCCTACTTTTGGCATTATATAATAGAATAGATAGTTGGTTGTTGGGCCCATGGTTGGATTTTAATGGGCTTTCTGTGAGACTTGTCTCAATATTTTCGTATTTGTATCTAGTATACGTGTATCGTTGTTGTATATTTATTATATATTTGCTGTATATTTCTTCATGTGCATTTTCTTAGATTTTTTAGACTACTTTTATGTAATTTCCAGTTTGTGTGAGGTGACTCACCCTTTCCTTATATATAACCATTCTCTTTCTCTCTCTTCTTCATTCTTTCTCTTTTTTTATTTCTCTTCCTCTCCTTCCCTCCTCTCCCCTGGCCGTGAGTCCCGACCGGCCCTACACCCCCTCCCCCTTGGTAGTGGTGGTAGTAAAGATAGTGGTGTGGGTTTAGGCAAGTATAACTTGCCAAGGATAAAGAACTCGTTAAACTTTATTTATTTTTATCTTCCTTGCATTTTATTTGCTTATATGTGTGTTCTTGAGTTTTTGGTGTTCTTGAGTTTTCTTGATTTTGATCTCTAAAAACTTGTTATTTTCGAAAACTAGTTATTCTATGTTGTAGAGTATTTGATTTCAAGTGGTTTAGAAATTTACTTCACTAGTGTAGAAACATAAAAAGTGCGTCTCAAGAGGACGACATAATTTTCTACAAATAAACCCAACAGCGAAATAATGGCGCACTTTCTACCTGTTTGGCTCACTTTCTACTTGTTTCAGAAGAAAGACACGCACTTTCTTAGTGCTCAATACTGTGACGCACTTTCGAAAGATGGCACACTTTCTTAGTGTTACGAAAGTTGGCGCACAAACGATCTTTCCCTTTTCAGCATTTAATGCAGCAGACCGACAGCTGACAGATACAGAAATCAAAGAGTCAGAAGTCATCATTATAGCTGAGCTACGGCACGCAGACCCAGGTTATCGTTTAGCGGTCAGTACAAATTAGTTTCTTCAAAGAGAAAACTGACCACCCTCTTCCCTCTCTCCTCTCTCTCACTCACACTCTCCTCTCCCCCCCCCCCTCTCTCTCTCTCTCTCTCTCTCTCTCTCCTCTCTTCTTCTCTCACTTCTAATTAACACTACATAATACAGTAAAGTTCAAGCATACAGAGAAGATAATCAAGATTTCATGATGAAGAAATCAATCACAACTATAGCATAATACTTCGTGTAGTCCTCTCCCCTCTCCTGCCGCACCACCACCCCTCACTCCTCCCTGCTCGATGTCGCCTCCTCCTCCTCCTCGAGGACCGACCACCCTCTTCCCTCGGCTCAGGAACCCCTCCGTTCGCCGGAGCGGGAGCCTCGACGGAGGCGCGGCAGAGGGGGCAGGTGGAGTGGGAGAGGAATCACGTGCCGATGCAGCCGACGTGGAAGCTGTGGCTGCACTTCGGGAGCAGGAGGACCTTCTCGCCGTCGGCGACCTCCGAGAGGCACACCGAGCACTCCAGTCCCCCGTCCTTGAAGTCGGAAGCTTTGAAGGAGGTGACCGGGAGGGAGCTGAGGACCTCCTCGCCGAGGCAGTCGGAGAAGCGCTCCCGGTAGTACCGGCCCTTGGGGAAGTTGTGAGAGGAGAGAGGAGAGAGGAGAGAGGAGAGAGTGTGAGAGAGAGAGGAGAGAGGTTTAAAAAATTAAAAATATTTAAAAAAAATTTAAAAAATGTAAAACGCCCTTCACAAGGGCGTTTTACATTTATTTATTTATTTATTTTTTTTCGGAAAAAAATATTAAAAAAATGTAAAACGTCCTTCACAAGGGCGTTTTACAATTTTTTTAATTTTTTTTAAAATTTTAAATTTTTTTATTAATTTTTTATTAAAACAAATATTAAATTTTTATTAAATTTTTATTAAATTTTTTATTTTTTTTCCGGAAAAAATATATTAAAAAAATGTAAAACGCCCTTCACAAGGGCGTTTTACATTTTTTTTAATTTTTTTAATTTTTATTAATTTTTTATTAAAAATTATTAAAAATTTAATTTTTTATTAATTTTTTTATTTTGTTTTTATTTTTTTTCCGGAAAGAAAAAATATTAAAAAATAAATGTAAAACGTCCTTCACAAGAACGTTTTACATTTTTTTAAAATTTTTTATTAATTTTTTAAATTTTTTTGAGAAAAAATATATTAAAATATTAATTTTTTTCTCCGCTTTTCTCTCTCCTCTTTCCGTCTCCTCAGATTAAAAAAAAATAAAAAATAAAAAGCACTCCTAGGAAGGACGTTTTACCTTTATATAATTTTTTTTTTTTAAATGTGCTCCGTTAACGAAAAAACACAAAACGTCATTCCAAAGGACGTTTTGATATTTGAATGTAAAATTTTAAAATATAATATTTTTTTGAAAATATATCAAATTATTTTGCTCCGAACGAAATTTTCCGTTAAATTTTTTTGAAAATTGTTTTTTTTAACTGTGTCCCTGTCCACCGTGTCCATCTCCGTCATGAGTCCTGAATCCACCGTATCCATCTGTGTCATGTGTCCCATCAACTGTGTCCCTCGACAGCGACGAGCTTGAGCCTGTCCGGTAGCTCGAGTCCAGTCGACGACGAGGTCGTAGCTATGCTGCGCGGCGAGTCGAGCCACTCGTCAGAGAGGTCGCTTCCGTAGGTCTGCGGCGCGGCGGTCCTCATCACCATCGACGTCGAGCCACTAGTCGAGCAACATGAACACCGGGGACGGGCCAAGCTCTGCGGGTACGACCGCCTCCACGGTATGGCTCTGCGGGTCCGCCGGAGCTCCTCGATGGCGAGTCCTCCGGAGCTCGAACCCCGCCTCGACGATGGCGAGTCGACGATGGCAAGTCCTCCGGGCCTGTTAGAGGCGACCTCCACTGGAACCCTAACCCTAAATCGAGGTCGTCTCGACCTGTGGCCGGAGAACGACCGCCTGCCTCGCTCCGGAAAGGCCTATATGCGAGAGAAAGAGAGAGAGAGAGAGAGAGTTGGGAAATGGGAGGTTTGGTTTGGGTGGGGCCTGCAGAGGAGTTGGGAAACGGAAAATTTCACACAGAGCAAAAAAGTTTACTATATTTCTAAAAAAAGCAAAAAAGTTTCAAAATTTACAAAAAAAACATTAAAACGTCCTTTGTAAGGACGTTTTACGCTTTTCCGTTGACGAAGTTAACGGTCAGAAAATTGACGTTAAAAAAATAATAAAAAAAGTAAAACGCCCTTGCAAAGGACGTTTTATATTTTTAAATTATTTTAATTTCTTTCTCTCCTCTCTCTCCCCTCTCTCTTCTCTCTTCTCTCCTCTCTCTCCTCTCTCCTCTCTCCTCTCTCATGTCCGCCAGCTCCCCTCTCTTTCCTCCTCCCGTCGGACGTCAGCGAGTTCGGCTCCGCGCCTTTGAGGAGGAGGAGCTCGGTCACCTCCGCGCGGCCGCCCGCAGCCGCGAAGTGCAGCGGACCCCACGCGGACGTGGCCGACTTCTCCGCTGACGATCCCCGTGCGAGCAGCAGCTCCACGATCAGCGCCTCCCCTGCCGCGGCAGCCGCCTCGAGCGGGGTCCGTCCGGCGCGGCTCCGGGCCTCGATGTTCGGATTGAACTCGAGCAGCAGCTGCATCAAATCGACACGGCGAGATGGAGCAGCGTCTGGCCGAGAGGATCGACCGAGTCGGCGGCAAGCCACTCCGGGTAGCTCCTCTCGAGCACGTCCCTGACCAGCTCCATAGACCCCTCGGCGACAAGCCGTGTCAGCACTGCGGACCCGACGAAGAACACCCTCAAGCCGCTGTCCGTAAAGACCTGCTTCTTCCTGGTGGTAAACCAGTCGTTGGGGACGTCGAAGCCGGACGCCTTGTCCTTGTAAGCGGCGCCGGGGACGACGACGCTGTCGAGCAAGAACGAGTCGCCCGAGTCGGGGAAGGAGTCAGGGAGGGAGGAGTGGAGGGGGAGGAGGTAGGTGATCTCCACGACGGCCGACGCGAGGGGCGCGATGATGCCCGACTGGGGAGGGAGAGGGAGAGGGAGAGGGAGAGGGGAGCGGAGAGAGAAGAGCGGTAGGGGAGGGGAGAGAGAGAGAGAGAGAAGTCTGAGGAGAGGGAGAGAGGAGAGGGAGAGGGAGAGAGAGAAGTCTGAGGAGAGGGAGAGAGGAGAGCCGAGCGGCAGTCTGAGAAGAGGGGAGAGAGAGAGAGAGAAGTCTGAGGAGAGGAGAGAGAACTGACTACGAAAGAAATAAAAAAAAATATTATTTTAAGGAAAACGTCCATCGGAAGGGCGTTTTTCCTAGGAAAAACGTCCTTCCTAAGGGCGTTTTCCTTAAAATAATATTTTTTTTATTTCTTTCCGAAGCAGTGAGCGGGAGAGGGATAAAATATTAATAAAAAAATTATAAAAAATTGTAAAACGCCCATTGGAAGGGCGTTTTATCTTATTTTAATATTTTTTTTAGGACCGAGAATAGGAGAGAGATAGGAATAGGAGAGAGATAGGAATAGGAGAGAGTTTAAATATTATTATAAACTATAAAACGCCCTTCGAATGGGCGTTTTATGTATATAAACTTATTTTATTCTCCTCCGTTAACGGAGTTAAATATAATCGACGGAAAAGCGTAAAACGCCCTTCCAAAGGGCGTTTTAATGCTTTTGTTGCAAATTTTGAAACTTTTTTGCTTTTTTTCGAAATATAGTAAACTTTTTTGCTCTGTGTGAAATTTTCCGGTTGGGAAAAGAGTAAATTCCTCCGCTTTGAAACCTATTTTTAAAGGCTCTTCGTAAAAGCACTACAAAATTCACTCATGACAGTTTAAATTTTTATCATTGATAATTATAAGTTTGTCACTTCAAAAAATTACTCATCGGACTATCTATTTTTAATTAATTTTTTTATAGTCAGGACTGTCAAAATTTTAACAGTCCTACCAATTGGAAGGACTATCAAAATTTTAACAGTCCGGAAGGGAGGACTACGCGAGGTGACCACGAGGGTTGGGCTGCATGGAGGCCGGAAGAGGGGACGAGGTGGAGGAGCGGGAGGGGAAGGAGGCGGCGGGAGGCGGGGGAGGCGGTGGAGGACGGGGGAGGAGGCGGAGGCGCGCGCGCGGTGGAGGACGGGGCCGCTGCTACGTGCGGGGGCAGTGGCGAGCGGTGGGGGCGGTGGAGGAAGGGGCCGCTGCTATGTGTGGGGACGGTGGTGAGCGGTGGGGGCGGCAGTGAGCTGTGGGAACAACGGCGAGCGGTGGGGGCGACGACGAGCGGTGGAGGAGCGGGAGGGAGAGCAGGAGGAGGGAGGTGAAGAGGGTAGACAACCCTAGTAAATTTTGGGCTAGCCTGAGTAAAATTTCTTCATAACTGGACTAGCCCCAATACTGGACTAGCCCTGAGTGTTCTTTGTAGTGCCTTTATCACAAGCCTTTTTAAACTTGGTTTTTCCTTTTTTTTTTTAATGTGTTGTTTTGAAATGCAGTAACCAAACGCTGTTCGCCTCCATATTTGAGTTTTAAGTAAAAAAATTGAAAAAGAAACGGTATCCAAACAGATTTTGATAGTCCTAAACTAATTATTACTAGAACAGTTTCGATTCTGGCAGTCTTTGTTGTGCCCAACGACACTATATCGAATTTTGAGGTTAGAAGTCTTAATTTTGGATTCTAAAATATGAAAAACACTAATTATAAATTTATTAACCTAAAATTTATTAAGTAATGCTTAGAAACACATGAGAATCACATGGAAACTAAAATTCCAATGAAAACCTAGAATTGGAAGAGGAAATAATTGTTAGGGTCTGCTTGGTATGGTGTTTTCATCGGCTTTGATGTATTTTTGAACCTACTGTTTATGAAAATTTCAGCTTGTTAATTTTTTTTAGGCACTGGTTTTGATCGGCTGAACCCCCGTCCCCCTCCCAAATCGGTGTAATATATTTTTGGGTGTCTTTATAAACCCTCGAAATCGATGATTTTTGAGGAATGTTATTATTTTTATTTTATTTATATTCTCATACAATTTATATAATTATAACTACTAGTATCGTAATCTATTTTTTCTTTCTTGTATGTATGTTTTTTTTTTTCAAACTATGAGTACTTTTTCCGATAAATTTTAAAATTTTTTTTCACTACTTTCATAAAAAAAAACGGTGTAATATATTTTTTGTGTCTTTAGAAGCTTTTATGTGCCATCTTATCCTCAAAATTGGTAATATTTGAAGAGTTTTATTATTTTATTATATTTATATTATATAAAAAAAATATAATTATAATTACTAGTATCATAGGTGTTTTTTTTATATATTTCTTTCAGGATATGATTACTTTTTTGGATAAATTTTTTTTTTCTACTTTCATAAAAAAAAAAAAAAAAAAAAAATTCGATGTAATATATTTTTGAGTGTCTTTAGAAGTTTTTATGTGCCACCTTCTCGGATTGGAAGATGGGGGAGGAAGTGAACTGGAGTGAGATGGTAGGGAAAAGAGACTACTGTTGTTCCCATGACAATGAGGATTATGCCATTATAAATAATCTTTTGTTTTAGTTTCTATCCATTCTCCATACCTCTTCTCGTGCAGTTATTTCTTCTTCTTTCCTCTCCTCTTCTTTCTCTCCCGAACTCCACCGGCGTTTCAGGAACCCTAACTTAGAAACTCCACTTCACAATCCCCGAAATCTCCCCGATCGATTGGTTTTCTACAGCAGAAACCCTACTCCCAAACCCCCTCCCTCTCGACCGATCTGGTCCTCGGCGATGCGAATTTGAACGATGAAGTTCCGGCGGAGAAGGGTTGTCGAAGTGGTGAGTCCATGAAAACTTTGTTCAATTCCATCCATCGATCAATTCAGTTCATTGCGTGCTTCTTGATGGTTCTGTGGAATTTAGTTTAGTTTAGGGTTTATTTTCATCTAAATACTCTAAATTGGTGGTATTCGTGGGTAAATTCGATCGTAGTTTGCATGACTCTGCGTGTGAATTGTTTATGTTTTGAAAGGTGCGATCTTTATTGGAATTTGGTGCATCGAAGATTCTGCCCCCGCGAGAAAGGACAGTGGATTGTCGCCATAATGATCTTTTTATTTGTATGGATTAGTTTGAGTGTTTATTTGTTTCACGGAACTCTTAGACCATTGTCTGCATTGCTTTAGCCAATTCTGTTATCTTGTTTGTCTACTTCAGTTCCGTAAACACACACATGCACGCAAACATACCAAGTTCTGATGACAAATATGTCATTGAAAATATTAAGAGCAATCACATCTTTCTTATGGATATGAGAAATGTCCAAGTCGTACAAGTATAGTGGATTGTTTATCAACTTATACGCATATTTAAATACTAATTGTTCTAAGGTCTTATTGGAACTCACGGCGCCTTGCGTTGTTTCATCATTTGTGGTGGTCATGAATTCAATGCATCCTTAAGGTAAATATGAACTAGACTGTCTTCCCTTTTAAGATGATCAAATCCTCTATTAATGACTTTTAAGGTTCTAATATACATCTCTACTTAAAGCTGTAATTATGCCATTAGAAGGAGAGTTGATTTCATTTTTGTTATCTTCTCTCAGAGATGTAATTGATACAACTTAGTGAGAATTTGTATAGTCTCTTTAATCTTCAATAGGCTGTTAAAGATCTCTTTTTAGTTTTTTCTAACATTATATTTTGATTTGTATTTAACGTTAATATTGAAATACACTTGATGCCACTTAAACCTTGCCTAGAACCTATGTGCTAGACCTTCCTTCGCTTTCTTCTTTCACATCATTGCCTCGATATTTCTACTTATGGTCATTTTGGAATGAAGTATTGGGTTTAAGCACTTACAAATAAACAAAAAAGAATCGTTAATAAAATGCTAGAGTGAAATTAGAGTTCTATAAAAAAATTGTTTAGTTATATGTTGGTTTTGGTGAATAACTCTAATTGCATTATTTCTACAAAAATATATCATGCTAATTTCATTTAATAGACAATCTACTGTTCATGGTCTTGGAGAAATCTTTTTTAAAGCATGAAAATGAATTTGAAACCAAATTGAGTTTATATGGGTTTATAGTCAACTTTTGGCCAATTTTAGAAATTAAGTCAAAATTTGGCCAATACACCTCATGGTCACTCCAAATAGACTAGGACACACCAAAATCAATATCGTGTCCGTGTTCCCGTGCCGTATTGTGTCATGTCGTATTTGTATTTATGCATCATATCCTAGATATATGGATAAATTAAACACATTGGGCAACAAGCCAACAATAAGAAGCATCATCAAGCACTAGTCCAGTGTTCTAAAATTCGTTATGCGGTTTCGGTGCGGCGAAGGGCCGCCTAGGCCTCCGGACAATTTTTTTTTTGAAATTTGAAATCCATAATAAAAATTTGAAGTTTGAAATTCAAAATTTTGAAATCCAAACATGTTCTAAATCTATACTACAATTAATATTTTTTTTTGAAATTTGAAATCCATATTACAAATTTGAAATTTCAATGTTCTAAATCTAAATCCAATCTTAAAATCCAACAACATATCCACAATACAACTAAGCATAAAAAAATATAAATTTTTTTTAAATTTGAACAACCGCACAACATCGAACATGTCCGAACAACCGCACAAACATGCCGAACATGGGGTTCTCGGTTCGGCCTATGTATGGCCGCCTAGCGCCTAGATAGGCCGATTTTTATAACACAGTACTAGTCACATGCTTATGATAAAGCATCACCAAACACTAGTCATAAGTGAAAGCTACATTGCGACTAGAATAAGATATTTTCATTAGGACTTTTAGGCCAAGCATATATAGGAAATATAAAGTGCTAAAGACAAAATAGACAACTAGATAATAGCTAGCCTATGTGACATCACTGGTAACAACGCTCGAATGTAGAAATGGAAAAAATATCCTTTTGCACTCCCCTGCAAGCTGGTATCCTTAGATAACAATCAAGTCCATCGTAGAGAGAGAATGTAGAACCAAAAGAGGAAGTCTATGATGCGGCTATTTGCGATGCAAGAGGGAGTATGAGTTGCGGCCATTTAGGGTACACGAGAAAGGCTGAGTTGCGGTCATCTAAGGGGCTCACGAGAGAGTCCGAGTTTTCTTCTTTATCTTTAACACTATGTATTTCATATATATTCTTGGCCTAAAAGACATAATGGAATTAACCATTTCGAAACTAAGAACACCTAAACTCTGATCCTAAACCATCGAAACTGCTAAATTTCCGTTACTGATAGTCATCAGAAGGTTCCAAAACCGACTCTGATATTGACACTGTGAACCTTGGTTGATACTGACAACTGAGCCTGAGACCCATTTCCAGAATGACTTTAAGACCCCCTATATTTTGTCGATCCTGCTGCTGGTCATTGTTGTCCCTGTGTTTGAGTAAAATACAATCCAAGAAACTGCCTACTAAATGTCATATCTAACCTAACTCTATACCAGATAATGATAGGATGTTGCATGCTTGTGGGGTTACGGGTTGGAAGCACATTATTCAACTCTTGCCAGTTATGGTGTTTTCAATAAGAGTGAATTACAATAGGTTCAATTTGCTGTTAGACTTTGTCAAGGTTAAGCAAATACAATTCCTAACAGGTTCTGATGTATAAAATCGGCCATTGAGTTTATATTCAGTATCTAGCTTGTTTTTACAGGACCTGAAAATTAACTTGGCTAGACTTGGGTGCTGGTTCTAGCAAGCAACTGTGTAGCTTGGCATGGATAAGCTGCATGTAGGTGTGCATGAGCTAATGTACATATTCGACCTTTAAGTGATGCACAATGGAAACTCGAGACTGACACAATCCTAGTGGCTGAGAGCCAGAAACTATTAGGATAGAAAATTTGCAGGGTGGCCAAAATTGAAACCAATTCATTTGCACAGCAATATCTTTTTTTGCTTTTGGATTATTTTCCTGTAAACTTTCATGAGTTTTGTCACCTTTTACATCTTGACAAAGCTGAGAATACAAATCAGATTGCAGCTACTTATATATTTATGGAAATAATTATTTTGGATTCGTGCGTCCATTCAAGTGCTGTCCTCCTTATACTTTTGGTTTTATTCTTTGTGATGATTGATTTGTTTTTCTCAGCCTCAAAACATAAGATCCATTATCAGCAGTGTCACAACTGCTGCTTTAGAAAATCTAGCAGAATCGTTGAAAGGCTTTATCTGGGATTTTGATAAGGTAATGGTTTCTAATTATCATAGAGCTTGAAGTGCTAAAATGCATAAATATCTGATCATCGACTGTGTGCACAGGGAGATTTTCATCACTGGGTGGACCTTTTTAATCATTTTGATACATTCTTTGACAAATTCATAAAGCCAAGGAAGGATTTGCAAGTTGAAGACAATTTTCCTGAAGCAGATCCTCCATTCCCAAGGGAAGCAGTTCTTCAAATTCTTCGCGTAACAAGGATTATATTGGATAATTGTTCAAATAAGCACTTGTATAGTTCTTATGATGTATGTTATCACTTTTAATTTTCATTACTTGTTTCTGATTTGTTTTCATATTTTAATCCGGTCTCTATGAAATTTTATTCTTAAAATGCAGAGCAGCAGAACTTGATCCAAATATTTGTTATATTCTATTGATGCTAATCTTTCTTGAGTTTTTCTACAATTATGAGTAAATTGATCATTTTGTTACATGCATACTTCTCATTCTAGTAACTTTTTATGGTTGCAGAAGCATCTTTCATCTCTCCTAGCATCTACAGATGCTGATGTAGTTGAGGCAAGCCTCCAGACATTGGCTGCATTTCTGAAGAAACCTGTTGGTAAATGCTCTATTCGAGATGTGCCTTTGACTTCAAAGTTGTTTGCAATTTCACAAGGTTGGGGAAGCAAGGAAGAAGGACTTGGATTGATAGCTTGTTCTCTCGATAATGGGTGTGATTCGGTTGCTTATGAGATTGGTTGCACACTACATTTTGAGTTCTATGCTCTCACAGATTCTCCAGAAGAGTCCAGTGATTCAGGACATGCAGCACAGGGACTGCAAGTTATTCATATTCCAAACATCAGTCTATCTAACGATAATGATCTTGTAGTGTTGTATCAGTTGGTGAAAGAGTACAACATTCCTCCCATGTTACGCTTCTCGTTGCTTATGAGACTGCGATTTGCTAGGTCTTTTTCCTCGTTAACTTCCCGACGTCAGTATGTTTGTATTCGGCTATATGCTTTTATGCTTCTTGTGCAAGCAAGCACTGATGCTAATGATTTGGCAGCCTTTTTTAACAATGAGCCAGAATTTATAAATGAACTTGTATCCCTCTTGAGTTATGAAGATGAAGTTCCTGAAAAGATTCGTATTCTGGGGATTTTGTCATTGGCTGCTCTCTGCCAAGATCTATCTCGCCAACCAGCAGTGCTAACTTCTATGACATCTGGTGGTCATCGTGGAATTCTTCCAAGTCTTATGCAGAAGACTGTAGAAAGTATTGCCAGTGGTTCTACAAAATATTCTGTTGCTTTTGTGGAAGCCCTTTTGTCCCTTGTTTCTGTTTTGGTTTCATCCACTCCTGGTTCAATAGCTCTGCAGGAAGCAGGATATATACCTACTATCCTACCCCTTCTGAAGGACACCAATCCTCAACACATTCAGTTGGTTAGTACTGCAGTGCATGTTGTTGAAGGATTCTTAGATTTGAACAATCCAACTGCATCATTATTCAGAGATTTAGGTGGTCTAGATGATACTATTGCACGCCTGATGATTGAAATTTCATTTGTTGAAAAAGGGTCAAAGAAAAGTGAGGAATCTCAGTGTAAAGGCAAACAAGTTATTGACAGTTCATGCGAGCTAAATATTCAACCAATTTATTCTGACATCCACATTTCTTATCAACGAAGATCACTCATGAAAGCATTGCTTCGAGCAATATCACTTGCAACATATGTTCCTGGAAGCTCTGTTCGCATTGGCGGATCAGAAGAAAGTATACTACCAGTTTGCTTGTGCACTATCTTCAGGAAAGCTAAAGATTTTGGTAGTGGAGTGTTTTCCCTTGCTGCAATTGTCATGAGTGACCTCTTGCACAAGGATCCCACATCTTTTCCTGTTCTAGATGCTGTTGGTTTGCCCCAGGCATTTCTTGATGCTATCATGAGCGGTGTCCTCTGCTCGGCAGAGGCTGTTATGTGCATACCACAATGCTTGGATGCCTTGTGCCTGAACAACAGTGGACTTCAGCTAGTGAGAGATTGTAATGCTTTGAGATGCTTTGTGAAAATATTTACTTCACATTCATATTTAAGAATCCTCAGTGGAGATACACCAGGGACCTTGTCTATTGTGTTGGATGAGCTAATGCGCCACACATCCTCACTGCGTGCTTCTGGAGTTGAGATGCTCATTGAGATTTTAAGTACTATAACAAATATTGGATCCGTCTCGGATGTTGGTAGTTTCACTGTCTCACCGAGTTCTTCTAATGTGGTTCCCATGGAAACTGATCCTGAAGAAAGAAAATCTGTTTCATCAGTTGAAGGGAACCTTGCCAAGATTGGAGGTTCTGAGCCAATGAACCAGTCAGCTTCAAATGTTATATCAATAAGTACTGAGTCATTTCTTCCAGAATGCATAAGCAATGTTGGTCGTCTTCTTGAAAATATTCTTCAGAATGCCGAGACATGCCGTTTATTCATCGAGAAAAGGGGTCTGGAAGCAGTTCTGAAGTTATTTACTCATCAGTTGTTGCCTGCTTCCGTGTCAATTGGTCAGAGCATATCTGTTGCATTTAAAAAATTTTCACCACAGCACTCTGCTGCCTTAGCTAGGGCTGTGTGTTCCTTTATTAAGGAACATATTGGATTGGTAAATGAATTGTTAGGAGAACTTAAAAGAGATAAGATTGTTGATATGGAGTGTGCAAAGCGAACTGAACTTATGAAATGTCTTTCTAGCTTAGAAGGCCTGTTGTCACTTTCTAATTTTCTTCTGAAGGGAACAACAAGTATGGTCTCTGAGTTGGGATCTGCTGATGCTGACATCTTGAACGAATTGGGGAACAGTTACAAAGAAGTGCTCTGGCAAATCTCTTTATCCAGTGATTCCAAGATCGAGGAGAAGCAAGATAGCCATCTAGAAGAAGTTGGAATTGCAGAAACTTGTGTGTCTAATGTAGCAGGAAGAGAGAGTGATGACGATGGTCATGCAGTTCCAATAGTCAGATACATGAATCCTGTCTCAATAAGGAATTCTTCTGCTTCTCATTGGAACTTGGAACAAGACTTCGTATCTGTTGTGCGTTCTGACGGGAGCATGCACCGGCATGGTCGTCTTGAGTTGTCTCGTCTACGTGGAAGCAGGTTAAGTCGTCATCTAGATGCATTACATGCCGGTTCTGAACTATCTGTTGATGCTATGGAAAATTCCATCCTTCAAGACACACAAAAGAAAAATCCTGCTATCATGGTTTCAGAACTCCTGGTTAGACTTGGTTTCGCCATCCGTTCTTTCTTTGCTACTTCTGTGAAAGGATTGGCAGCCCGCCGCAGAGCTGATTCCAGTTCTATGAGTCCCGCTTCTAAGAATCTTGTGACAGCTCTTGCAAAACTTTTCCATGATTCTCTTAGTTTCCATGGGCATTCTTCAGATGTTGAGGTGAAATGTCGGTATCTTGGGAATATTGTAAATGACATGGCTGCACTTATCTTTGATAGCAGACGCCGTGCATGCAATGCAGCCTTGGTGAATAGTTTTTATGCTAATGGGACATTTAAAGAACTTTTGACAACATTTGAGGCTACTAGTCAACTACTATGGACACTGCCATTGTCTTATCCCTCACCAGGTCATGATCAAGGAGCATCAACTGAGGGAACTAAGGCATCTCATAGTTCGTGGCTTCTTGATACCCTGCAAAGCTATTGCATATTGCTTGAATATCATGTCAACCCGTCATTACTTTTATCACCATCTTCTCCATCTCAGGCTCAACTTCTTGTTCAACCTGTTGCAGCTGGTCTTTCAATTGGCCTTTTCACCATTCCCCGGGACCCTGAGGCATTTGTTCGCCTGCTACAATCACAAGTTCTGGATGTGGTACTACCTGTATGGAATCACCCTATGTTTCCTAACTGCAGTCCAGTTTATGTTTCCTCTGTGGTTTCTCTTGTCACTCACATTTACTCTGGGGTTGGAGATTTAAAGCGGGGTCACAATGCCGTGACAGCAAGCACGGGTCAACGACTTGCTGCTCCTACTCTTGGTGAATCTACTATTGCTACTATTGTAGAGATGGGTTTTACTAGAGCACGAGCAGAGGAAGCTTTGAGAAGTGTGGGAACAAATAGTGTTGAGATGGCAACAGATTGGTTATTCAGCCATCCTGAAGAAATCATACAAGAGGATGTTCAACTTGCTCAAGCTCTTGCCTTATCGCTTGGTAATTCCTCAGAAGCAACAAAGGATGATAGCAATGACGAGTCAAGAAATGTATTTACTGAAGACAGAGGAGCAGAGACCCCCCCGATTGATGATATACTTGCTGCTTCTAGGAAGTTGTTTCAAAATAGTGATTTGGTGGCATTTCCCTTGACAGACCTGCTAGTGACACTCTGTAATCATAATAAAGGCGAGGACCGTCCGAAGGTGGTTTTGTTTCTCATTCAGCAGCTGAAGCTATGTCCATCAGACTTTACGAAAGATACAGGAGCATTGTGCTCAATCTCACATATATTGCTTTTGGTATTTAGTGAAGACAGCAGCACACGAGAAATTGCTGCGGAGAATGGTGTCGTCTCCGCTGTTTTAGATATCCTGTTTAACTGCAGAATGGGAGAATCCAGAAATGGAGGTTCATTAGCAAAATCTGGTAGTGCTTTGTTGCTTATACTTAATAATATGCTGCAATCAAGACCCAAGATTCCTACAGATATGCCTGTAGGATCTTTTAAATCCTTGTCTGATTCATCTGGAGTGGATATTAACCTTGCAATTCGTTCCTCTAATGCAGAGGTGAAATCTAATTATTGTGCAGCGAAAGAACCTTGCAATGTTTTTGAGAAGATCTTGGGGAGGTCTACTGGTTATCTGACCCTTGAGGAGAGTCAGAGGGCAATGGCAATTGCTTGTGAGTTCATAAAGCAGCAAGTTCCTGCTGTTGTTATGCAGGCTGTTCTTCAGTTATGTGCACGTATAACTAAAACACATGCTATAGCTACTCAGTTTCTCGACTCTGGAGGTTTGGCAGCTCTTTTTAGTCTTCCTAGAACCTGTATGTTCCCTGGATTTGACAGCCTGGCATCAGTTATTATTCGGCACCTTCTTGAAGATCCTCAGACCCTACAAACTGCCATGGAAATGGAGATAAGGCAGACTCTTGCTGGCAGTCATAGCAGGCATGCTGGTCGGCTTTCTCCCCAGTTATTTTTGACATCAATGGCACCTGTAATTGCCAGGGACCCTGAAATATTTATGAGAGCTGCGGCTGCTGTCTGTCAGTTAGAATCTTCGGCAGGGAGGATGAATGTAGTGTTGCTAAAGGAGAAAGAAAAGGAGAAGGACAACAATAAGCTGAAAGTTTCTGGAAATGAGAATGTAGGTCCTCCAAATGAGTCTATTCGTATTTCTGAAAATAAGTCAGATACTCCTGTAAAATGTTCTAGAACTCATAAAAAGGTTCCAGCAAGTCTTTATCAGGTGATTGATCAGCTTTTGGAAATTATTATGAGCTACCCATCAGCCAAAAACCCTGATGAGTGCATTAGTTCCTCGAGTCATATCGAAATTGATGAGCCAATTATGAAGGAAAAAGGAAAATCAAAAGTTGATGAGTTGCGAAAGGACTTCGATGATATCTCTGAAAAATCTGCATGTTTGGCGAAGGTAACATTTGTCCTCAAGTTGATGAGTGATATACTTCTCATGTATGTGCATGCAGTAGGTGTTGTATTGAAACGAGATTCAGAGACATGTTTATTACGGGGTTCTGGTCAAGCAGGTAGGCCTGGACAAAGTGGTTTCCTATATCATTTATTGCACAAGTTACTTCCACTATCTTCAGAAAAATTTACTGAAACATCAGATGAATGGAAGGGCAAGTTATCTGAAAAAGCATCCTGGTTCTTGGTTGTCTTTTGTGGAAGATCTACCGAGGGACGCAAGCGAGTAATTAATGAAATTGTGAAAGGGTTTTCTTCTTTCTCCGAGATGGAGAGGAATTGCTCTATGAGAATTTTGTTGCCCAACAGAAAGGTTTTAGCATTTGCTGATTTGGTAAATTCCATTTTGTCTAAAAATACTTCCAGTACCGTGCGTGGTCCTGGATGCTCACCTGATATTGCTAAAGCCATGCTAGACAGTGGAATGGTTCAGGCTCTTTCCAGCATCCTTAATGTGATTGATCTTGACCACCCAGATGCTCCAAAGGTTATGAACCTGATACTGAAGGCCTTAGAGAATCTAACAAGAGTTGCCAATTCTAGGGATCAAGTGATAAATTTGGATCATATAAGTCATGGATCATCTGGTGCACATGAAAGAGTTGAAGAGCTGAGGACCATAGTGATGGGAACTTCAGATAACGAAGATAATGCAATTCGTCAGCAAGAAAGCACTGATGCAATTCAAACTGAGATTCGACATGTTTATGCATCTGATCACAATAACAGGGATCAAGATGCAAATCCAAACCAAGCTGTGGTGGAAGATATGCTAGTCGATGGGGAGGGGAATGGAATGAATCCACCTGTCGAAAGTGGTGGGGATTTTATGCAACAAGATATGGATGGTGGCGCACTCCCAGATGCAAATGAGGATGGATTGGCTTTTCATGTTGAACATGAAGTGCATGATGAAATGGGTGATGAAGACGAGGACATTGAGGATGATGATGATGATGAAGATGACGAGGAGGATGAGGAAGAGGATGATACAGCAGAAGAAGGAAATGCTATGATATCATTAGCTGATAATGATGTGGATGACCATGATGACAATGGTATGGGTGATGAATATATTGATGAGATGATTGATGAGGAAGACGAAGTTTTCCCTGAGAACCGTGCTATAGGAGTCAGGTGGAGGGAAGGATTAGGTGGTTTAGATGAGTTAAGAGTTTTAAGGGGAGCTGGAGACACAAGTGGTTTCATTAATATCGCTTCAGAGCCTTTCCGTGGGGTGAACACAGCTGACATATATCATCCTCACCGACCACTGGGAGTGGAGCATCGCCGTCAAAGTGCTAATAGAACTTTTCTTGATAGGTCAAGTTTGGATGGTAGTGCCTTCCAACATCCACTGCTTTTGAGGCCATCACAATCAGCAGAACCAATTTCTTCAATGTGGTCTTCGGCTGGAAACTCATCAAGAGACTTAGAAGCTTTATCATTTGGAAGTTTAGATGTAGCTAACTTCTACATGTTTGACGCTGGCCTTTCCTCTGATCATGCCGCTGCAACAGTAATTGGTGATCGCTCTGTTGTTGCTGCACCACAACGTTTCATTGACTTCTCTTTTGGTATGGATTCATTGCATATGGGTAGGAGGGGACCAGGTGATAGTCGGTGGACTGATGATGGTCAGTCTCAAGCAGGAGGCCATGCTGCTACCATCGCACAGGCAGTCGAGGAGCATTTTGTGTCTCAATTGCGTGGGGCATTTTCTGTTGATAACCCCCCAGCTCAAAGACAAAATGAGCATTCTACTGGACAAGCTAACCAACAATTACCACTGTTGAATACCAATAGCCCGTCACCAGTAAGACTGGATAATCTTTCTACTGAAATCGGCGATCAGCAGCATGAAACAGGGATTAGTCCTTTGCAACAGATGGTGGATGTAGCTATTGAAGTTGGTCAATGCCTTCCCGACCTCTCTCATGGAACAGTTGACACACAATCTGTTGCTGGAGCAGGGGAGAACCACGGAGCCCCAGAAGGAAGACAAAGCTATCCTGGCAATTTGGATTATGTAGATAATGGTCACAATAGTATGAATGTTGAGGAAACAGTTGGCCGTACCAACATACCTTCAGATGCTATTCCTGAAATTAGTACAGCATCTGCTGATTTACATGTTGCATATCACCAGATGCAAGACGCTGTTGAAATGTTTCAAAGTGCTAACAATGCAGAGGTTCACAGTAGACATTTTGGTGTCAATAGCCATTCTAGTAGTCATGCAGTAATTGATTCAGGGTCAACAATTCCAGACTCCAGTGACGGTCGTGCTGGATCAGCACATGCAAGTGCTGACTTCAATATGAATGGCGCAGATTTTCTCGGGAATCAAGCTGAGAGTTCTCTCCCTGCTCCTTCTAACGAAGAAGAGTTATCCAACAGAGCAGTTCCTGAAGGAGATACTCAGTCAGACCAAGCCAATATTAATAATGAGGCCTCAAGCACAAATGCAATTGACCCAACTTTTCTGGAGGCACTCCCGCAGGATCTCCGAGCAGAAGTTTTGGCTTCTCAGCAAGCTCAGTTTGCTCAAACTTCTACATATGCTCCACCTCCTGCAGAAGATATAGATCCTGAATTTTTGGCTGCCCTTCCACCAGATATCCAAGCTGAGGTCTTGGCACAGCAACGGGCACAGAGAAGTATGCATTCTCAGCAAAGTGAAGGCCAGCCAGTCGACATGGATAATGCTTCTATCATAGCAACCTTCCCTCCTGATTTGCGTGAAGAGGTGTGGTACTTTATGTATTTAGTTATATATAATATTTTTTTCTCCTTGCAGCAACATAATTTGGTTCCGCTGTTTGCATCTTTAGGTGCTTTTGACATCATCAGAAGCAGTATTGTCAGCGTTACCTTCAGCTTTACTTGCTGAGGCCCAAATGCTCAGGGACAGGGCAGTGAGCCACTATCATGCTCGTAGCAGTCTTTTTGGAGGTAGCCACAGACTTGGTGGTAGGAGGCTGGCAGTTGACAGGCAGACAGTAATAGATAGAGGAGTAGTTTCCGTAGGTCAAAGAGCTTCTGCAATTACAACCAGCTTGAAGGTTAAGGAAATTGAAGGGAAGCCTCTTTTGGACTCAAATGCTTTGAAGGCTTTGATTCGCCTCTTAAAATTGGCTCAGGTATTATGTCTTTTCCAGTGATTGGTGTTTTATGCTGATTTTTTCACATACAAGATGCGGGATGTTGTTGTGTTTCTCAGTAAATCTTCAATTCATATCAAGTTTGTCATTATTTATTGTAAGATAAGGAATATAAGTTCTGTCTACATGGCGATTTACATCATCAATGTATGGTGACTGATTAAGCGAAGGAAAAACAAAAGCTATCTGTGCTAGGGTGTGGCAACACGGTTTAAAATGTCCAGATAAGCATTTAGGCTTCTACAAGAATATATATCTATCGCTTAGTTAACCACCAATAATCTTCTCAATAAACCTGTTTCAAACTTTCTTAATTGGAATAATCATTTATAAAAGCAACAACCTACTTAAAATGTCTAGATAAGCATTTAGGCTTCTACAAGAATATACATCTATCGCTTAGTTTACCACCAATAATCTTCTTAGTAAACCCGTTTCAAACTTCTTAATTGGAATAATCATTTATAAACCCGTTTCAACTGCTTGCCATATAAATATATTTCCCGAGTCTTTATGAAGCATAAGAAAGCTCAACAAAAGAATTGACATTGTTTTTATGAGCGGATGTTGACTTGACGTCAATTCTCTATGTTGGTGCAATTTTTTTTTTATCCAAGATTGCTATGAGCATGAGATCTCCCGTTTGTCTGCAGTTTAAGCTAATGCAACCAAGGAGTATACTCGATCATCCCCTAGACTATAAAGAGCCTAGGCGAAGAGGTAAGATGATACAATTTGCTATAAGCAATCACATTCATCTCCATGACACACATTAAGCCAAATAGAGAAAATGAATGACATTCCCGTTACTCGTACACAATCTATAATGGCATATTTATTCAATCCAATATTTAAGATCAGAAGAGACTGTATATCTATAAATAAATGGAATTGCAATTGCCAAGAAGGTTTTTACAATGTCCAAGGATTTTCAAGGTAGGTTACCAAAACTACCCTCAATTTATGACAATTTTAAAAATAAAATTAGCTTCCCTTGTAAATTAAGGATAATTTTGGTAACCCACTTTGAAAATTCTTGGACATTGTAAAAGCTTTGGCAATTATAATTCCCTAAATAAACCCAATGTTGTAGTTACTGGATTATACTTATCATATCAGTAGCTGCAAAAATCTAGTTGCCTATATAGTAGATGCAAATTCATATTAAAAGTAATTTATTTAAGGTAAATTATCTTAGTTATTAATTTCTTACTGAAAAGATCTAAATATTTTAGATTAGATTAAATCAAATGAAATCATATAATAATCTTTCCCATCATAATTATCTAAGGTTAACATAATGTACTCAAAATTAAATGTCTAATGTTTAATCATTTTGGGTTAAATAAAAATATATAATCATAAGTCAACTAGTAATTTCTTACATTTCCTAAACCTTTGTTTCGATTTTCTTCTAATTATTTAAATAAGCAATCATGTTCTTTATTTTCTTTCGAAATTGTATGTGATATTCGAATTTCCTACACACACACCGCATGTGCCCAGGTGCTTGTATACGACAGGGTTTCGATCAATTAGTTATTGTTAGAATTGATAGATAGATATATAACAGGGTTACAATCAATAAGTTGTCAGAATTCATAGTCTGTAGGTCTATGTAGTTACTTTAGTCCAAGGTTCACCATATTGGTGTTGGAATCAGTGTCAGACCCTTCTTATGAGTAATTGATATCAGTGGTTTAGTGATTTAGACAATTTCAAATCAGTGTCTCGGAACTCTTTTTTTTTCCAGAAAGCCAAAAGAAACAAAAAAGTTATTTGAAAACTTGCAAATTATTTTACTTGCTTTAAGACAAAGTACATTCGTAAGTACACATTTTGGAACTTGGAACAACGACTGGAACTTGGAAATCTACACTACTTCCCTACAAGGTTTTATGACTTGGAACACCGTCATACTAGAACTTGGAAATCTACATTTCTTCACTACAAGATGACAGGATGTACTAACTGGTTTTCAATCAAGCTTGTCAACTTCCAACAATCTTTACTTGTCGATGTTGCCTTTCACGTCAGTCGTATCCATTGTCTTAGTCGTATCCACTATCTTCAACCTCACCTCCCATGACGGTTGTGTTGTTGGCAAGGAGAAGGCTCAAGTGAAATGTTGAAGAAATGAGGAAGTGGGTGGTTGCTATGGGTAGGCTATATAAATAAGGTATATTAGTGGGCTGATATTCCTTTCCTGCCTACATGGGCCGGACTTGTTCACAAACATATAAATATATAAAATAAGGAAGAACATGTAGTTCCTTTAGTTATTTTTTTATTAGGGTTTGGTACTTTCTTCTAAAATACATTTTTAGTAGGATTGTTTTTGTAACTTATGAATTATAATTTTGAATTTCTTTGTGATGCTATATTAGGTTAATCGATTAAGTTTGGATCTTAAAATACATCATATATTATATTTACAAATAAGCGTGCCAAAGAAGCTACCCCTAATGTACTGCATACTGGGACCCTTGGTGTAGCTGGTTTATGTTTTCATTCCACGTTCCAGTTTAATCTTGTTCCTCTACCAAACCCTAGCCCTATCAAAAAACACTACTACTCAAATCCTTAGCCTACCATCAACAAAACCCCAAATTCCTAACACTTATAAAAAAAACTCAAAATGCTAACCAAAATCCAATTTTTTCAATCCTTCCCTTCAGCCCATCTAAACCCAACGTTTTTTCTCCAGCCCATCTAAACACAACCTTTTCAAAGGCGCTAGGCGCTAAGGTCTTCTAGAGCCTAGGAGCAAGGCATGCAACTAGGCGTGGGCTTCAAGGAAGTAAGGGTCGCTTTCTTAGAATTTTCAAATAATGAGTTTTGAATAAACAAACACATAGTATATCTAATCAATTCATAATTATATTAATATATTAAAAATGTGTAGTAAAGAAAATCATAAAGATAACTTCATCGTCAAACTAAAAAGAAACTATCACAAGTTCATAATAATAGGAAACTGAAAAACCCTAAAATTATCATTGTCCGTATTATCATTTTCATCAACACTAGCAACGGATTTGCATCCTTCGTCATCATTATCATGATCTAATACAAAATTGATTAATTACAATAGAGTGATAAGTTGGTTGACTTGATACGTTTGATGGTGTTTCTATCATTAGGATCCAATTGGTAATAAATATTTTTAACCAATGTTACTTTTCTTGATTGACTTGATAACATCAAAAGTCAAGTAGAAAAACTTCTAAATTACAACTAAAGTCACTTGAATCATTATATAAACAGTAAAAAAAAATTATCTATTAAGGAAAGCAAAACCATAACAAAAAGAATTTTTTTTAGGTTGATGAGCATCATGCACTTCAACTCGTCCTCAAAAGTAAGCATGAGGGGCATGAGGTGCGCATGGACTTTGCAAAGTAGGTGTGAGGCTCAAACCTCAAGTGAGCCTTGGTTAATGAGCCTCAACCCCAAGAAAACTAGTTTGAGGCTGTAAATCACTATCTAAGCCTAAAACAAATTCTACCAAAACCCCTCTTTGCCGCTAAACCCTAGCCATTACCCCAAATTATCCCCAGAATACACTTATGCTACCATGACATTCGACCCCATCTCCCTTCGACTTGAAATTACAAATATTATTAGAAGTAGTTTAAAGGAACAATTGCCTTTTCCTTTCTAGTTTTTCCGAGTGTAACTTTCCTAGCCCACAATATCTTCTCTCTCTTTGACTCCAACGGGTTGTGTCGAACATTAATATGTAAATCTCTTTTTCTCTCTCTTGGTCACCCCTTCTCTCGTTGTACTCTCTTTTTTCTCTCCAAGTTCAAAGATTCTGACACTAAAGATTGAGTTTAGATGCTCATACGGTTATGCTCTCTCTCCCTCCTTTGCTTTGCTTTGACCTATTATCGTTCTTTCTCTAGTACGTATCTTTCTAACCATAAATACGTCTAGTTATAATTTCATAACATATTCTGCAGCAGGTTAGTGCTCGTTTGAATTTTTCTTTATAGCAGTGTTTTAAAATTCTCTATGAGGATTCGTTGCGGCGGAGGACCGCCTAACACCTAGGTCGCCTAGACGACGAACAAGATTTTTATTTTTATTTTTGAAATTTGAAATCCATAGCTCAAATTCAAAATTTGAAATCCAAACATGTTCTAAATTTGTATTACAATTCATATTTTTTTTTGATATTTGAAATATATATTATAAATTTGAAATTTTAATGTTCTAAATCTAAATGCAATCTTAAAATCCAAACAACATATCCACAATATAACTAAGCATAAAAAAAACTTAAAATTCGAACATGGCTGAGCAACCATACAAACCTGTCGAACATGGGGGTTTTCAGTTCGACCTAGGACCGTGTAGCGCCTAGCTAGGCCGATTTTAGAATACTGCTTTATATAGTGTCAAAAAAGATTATATATATATATATATATATATATATATATATATATGAGATATGAGTCATATATATAGAATATGACAATGACTCATATTGTAGAATGAACCATGTCATGTTGGACCAATAAGAGAAAATATTCTACATAGTCCAACATGGCAATATTGTTTTCCATTATTAATCTTTTCTTCTATTGGTCTAATATGACAAATGACTCATTCTACAATATGAGCCATTGGCTCATATCCCCTTCCCAACCCCACCCCACCCCACCCCCCCCCCCCCCCCCACCCCACACCCACCCACCCACCCACCTCTATCTCAAGTGGCCGAAGTGGGAGGCATCCCCCCAAGTGGTTGTGGGTTCTAGCCATAGGGGAAGTACTTTAATTCCCAAGTGGTAAATTAAAGTGGTGCAACCGGGTGGAGCGGGTTGGGTGCGGGCCGGAGCAGGTTAGACGGGAGTGGGCTTTCGGGCCGGGTTGTGGGCCATTAGGTGGCCAATGTTTTTAATAAAAATTACTATTTCAATATATATATATATATATATATATATATATATATATATATAATCCAAAATAATATGCCCATCCCTGTCATCACGATGTGATGCCTGATAGTGAGGATAACTTCGTGAATTTGGTGTCTCGAAAAGATGTCCTCAGGCCATCAAAAGCAATGTATGTGTTGTGGTAGGTCGATTATCGCTTGCATGTGGACCATAATATGCACCACCAAAACCTAGATGGTTTTGCTTCTCATGTGTTGTAGTTGCCGGAATAATTTGATGAGGGCCATGAGGAAGCTGCATACTGTACTACAAATCAGGCGCTGCCACAGAGTACAGCTTTTCTAGCATACATGCCATCCATATGGCTCTTTATTATGTAGTAATTTTGCTATTATTTGTCAGTATATGATTAATACTCTGAATTATTGTGTTCACAACTTTTTCAACTCAAGCTTTCAGTGTATCTCTATTGCACTATCGTTTACTATTATCCTTTTGTTTCCCGTCTTCCGAGTTCGGCCACTATCTCCTTTCTGGATAGTTAATATCAACCATCTCTTTGGCATCGAACAACAGATTTACAGTGATCATAATCATAATGTGTGTTTTGTGGGGTGGGGTGGGGGGGATCTGTTTTTTGTATACTGTATGATAATAAACCTAAAGAAGTGTTCAGACGGAAATGTACTAAATATAGGCTATTATTTGATAGTAACATGATATGAAGAAACTTTTTATGTCACAAGTAGCACTGTCCTACGTAATGGGAAAATCGGTTTGTCACTATTCTGTACAAGTGGGAGTTTGCCGAATTGTAGTCCAAACTTGAGTTATCTTTAAAGTTCTGCTTTAACTTCATCATCTGTAAAAAATTGTGATGGTAGTGGCATTATTATATTTGTGAAAACACACTTGTGTGACTGCTATGCTCAAATTCGTTATTACTACGTATATCACCCTACCTATATCCCTTCCACATGTTAGGATTATTCTGAGGTCACATTTATCTTCTTTTTGTATATTTTCTGTAGCCCCTTGGAAAAGGCCTTCTTCAAAGGCTTCTATTGAATCTATGCGCAAACAGTTCGACATGTGCAATTCTGGTTAGGCTTTTAGTCGACATGATCAGACCTGAGGCTTGTGGATCATGTGGATATGCAACCACAGATGCTCAGAGGCTTTATGGATGCCAGTGGAATGTTGTTTATGGACGCCCACGACCATCAGATGGTATTTTTGTTGAAATTCTCTTCATTATATTTTACAATGATCATTGATTTTGTTCTGATCTTTCTGTCATTGGTACACAAGGTCTTCCGCCTCTTGTGTCTCATCGTGGTCTTGAAATCTTGACATATCTGGCTACAAATCATTCTTCTGTTGCAAACATCCTTTTCTACTTTGATTCTTCATTGATCTCTGATTGTCCAACCAATGCCCTTGTGGATGCTAAGGGGGAGAAAAGTAAAGAAAAGTTGGTTGAAGCAAAAGACATTTCAGATGTGGAATCTTCTTCGAAGAGTGACGTACCATTAATTTTGTTCCTGAAGCTTCTGAACAGACCTTTGTTTTTGCGTAGTAGTGCACATCTCGAGCAGGTACTCATGAGCTTATTTTGTGTGCATATGAATATGCACTTCGATTTCATTACATATTATCTGCTGCTTGATACTTCACAGGTCATGGGTCTTCTACAAGTAGTGGTTAATAATGCTGTTTCACGAGTAGATTCCCAGACACAATCTGGACAATCTGCAGGTATTACTGAGACACAGGCATCTAATGGAGCCCCATCCAACAGCCAGAGAGACTCTTCTAGTTCGGAGCAGAATCAGAATCAGGTGTTCAATTCAAGTTCAAGTACTGAGTTGCCACCTTTATCTGGGAATAAATCCTTGAAAATATATGACATTGTCCTACAACTTCCTAAGCCTGATATGCATAATCTATGCAGTATTCTTGCCCACGAAGGGTAATTTCCTGACCTAATCTTTGTTATCTGGCCACTAGCATTTCATATTGCACTTATAGTTAGAAACTCAATGTATACATAGTTCTGTCCTTACAAAATATAAAGATGAAATTTTGAGATTGACGGAACTATATTTCTTTTAGATCAGGCAGATACTCAAAGATTTATTGCTAATAATTATATGAATTTCTTTATTTTGCTAATACTTTCTAGGATGAATTGATCACTATCTGCCAACTGGTCTTCAAGGTTTTGCTCATAGCTAACTTGGTTAAGAGTTCAACACCATAATAGACGGTTGATGTCATCTTTACAGCCAGCATAAAAACATTGTTGTTCAGGATGATAATGATAGTGATGTGTTAATTGCTACAATTTCTGTACTGAACTAGTCTTGTTCCAATCAGGTTTGTTGGTATCAGGAACCTCTAGCAATACTCTCCATACTAACAAGCTGAATCCTCTGCTTAATTGGAGCTTTCTTGAAATGTTTTTAACTCCTTTCTTGTATCATACCACCTTAATCATGATGCCATAGTTTTATAGAATATTTAATGCACTTCTTCAAATCTACATCTTATGGTTTGACTAGTTGAGATATAATTATTCCAACTCTACATCTTCTTATGGTTTGACCAATTGATATATAAATTCTTATGGTTTGACTAATTGTTTATGTATCTTGTTATTTGATCTTATTAATGTTGACTTATTTCCCCGTTTCTTGAGATATATATAGTATGCTTGTTATGCCTTCTCCCCTCCGGCCACCTGCGTCCTCATCATACCAGCAATATGTACATTGGTTCAAAAGTTTTTATCCCTCTAATAGCTTGATCATCTTGAGATTGTTAATGAAATGGTGTAACAATAAGATTACTTTATGGATGAACCATCAGAGTTCCTCTTCTTTACATCACTTTTTAATAAGTTTTGACCCTATGGTATTTATTATGTAGTGAGAAGTTGTATTAATTCACTGAAGTCAATACCTGTGTTCTTTTATTTTGATCCTGGGCAGAACTAATTAGATTTATTTGTTGGTCAGACTGTCAGAGAAGGTGTATTCTCTTGCTGCTGATGTAATGAAGAAATTGGCCTTTCTTGCTGTGCCCCACCGGAAATTCTTTGCATTTGAGCTAGCAGGTTTAGCTCATAACTTGAGTGTTTCTGCTGTGAGTGAGCTTGTAACTCTAAGGAACACTCATATGCTCGGCTTAAGTGCTAGCTCAATGGCTGGGTCTGCAACCTTACGCGTACTACAAGCACTCAGTACATTGACTTTGATTGGCGGGAACAAAGGTGAGGAGGATGCAGATGAACATGAGGAGCAATCCATACTATTGAATCTAAATGAAGCTCTTGAGCCTTTGTGGCAAGAGTTAAGTGATTGCATAACCACAACCGAGGCAAAACTGGGGCAGAGCTCTGCATTTTCTTCACCTGTTTCAATGTCAGAAGCTGAATATCTTGTTGGGGGAGGGTCTTCTACGTTTCCTCCTCTTCCACCTGGTACACAGCGACTATTGCCATTTATAGAGGCTTTCTTTGTCCTCTGTGAAAAGCTGCAAACAAACCAAACCATTATGCCCGGAGATAACAATGCCACTGCAAGAGAGGTCAAAGAATTTGGTGGCAGATCATCGTCACCAGCCCTCAAATGTGGTAGTTCTGGAAGCTTGACATTCAGTAGAATTGCAGAGAAGCATCGTCGTCTTCTTAACCTTTTCATCAGGCAGAACCCGAGCTTGCTAGAGAAGTCACTTTCCTTGATGCTGAAAGTTCCAAGGCTGATTGATTTTGACAATAAGAGAGCGTACTTCCGCTCAAGGATCAGGTTACATCATGATCAACACCCTTCTGCTCCATTACGGATAAGTGTCCGTAGGGCATATGTCTTGGAGGATTCATATAACCAGTTGCGGCTGCGTCCCACACAGGACCTCAAGGGGCGGCTAACAGTGCAATTCCAAGGAGAGGAAGGGATTGATGCTGGTGGATTAACAAGGGAATGGTATCAACTTCTCTCTAGAGTCATCTTTGACAAAGGAGCTTTGCTTTTCACAAACGTTGGAAATAATGCAACTTTTCAGCCAAACCCTAATTCTGTGTATCAGACTGAGCATCTTTCTTATTTCAAATTTGTTGGCCGTGTGGTAGACATCCTCTTGACCTCTTCTACTACTATTTTACTCTGTTCTTTCAGATACTCTCTTAAGCATCCTTTCTTCGTATATTGATAACCCATACAGGTTGCTAAAGCACTTTTTGATAGGCAACTTTTGGATGTTTATTTTACTCGCTCATTTTACAAGCACATTCTTGGTGTGAAAGTCACATATCATGACATTGAGGTAGTTGATCCTGATTACTACAAGAACTTGAAGTGGATGCTTGAGGTCAGTGTCTATCGCATGTAAGCCATGCTTGTAGAACATATTAAGGAAATAAACTAATTTTGGCTAATTACCCTTAACAGAATGATGTCAGCGACATTCCAGATTTGACTTTTAGTATGGATGCTGATGAAGAGAAGCACATACTTTATGAGAAAACTGAGGTATGAGGCAATAGCGTATTAAAATACATCTTAAAATGGTTAAAAGCGATGAAGTTTCTCTTGGCTATTATTTTTTATGATGATTTGCATATTCTAGGATTTCTGAAGTTATGTTGTGACCTTATGTTAAAAAAATTCTTATTAGTGTGATGTTTTTTGCTGTGATTGCTGATTCTAATGAAGGTCATGGACTATGAGCTTAAACCTGGAGGAAGGAATATAAGGGTTACTGAAGAAACAAAGCATGAGTATGTGGATCTTGTAGCTGAACATATATTGACTACAGCCATCCGTCCTCAAATCAATTGCTTTCTAGAAGGTTTTAGTGAATTAGTTCCACGGGAGCTTATCTCAATATTCAATGACAAGGAGCTTGAGCTTCTCATTAGTGGACTTCCAGAAATTGATCGTGAGTATACCTGGTTAATTAGTTTTAAGATTATGCACTTGTTGCCTTGTTCCTTCATATATACATATATTTCGTTTTTGTAGTTGATGATCTGAAAGCCAACACGGAGTACACTGGGTACACAGCTGTATGTACTGTTATTCACTGGTTCTGGGAGGTTGTTAAAGCATTCAACAAGGAGGACACTGCAAGATTTCTACAGTTTGTAACTGGAACTTCAAAGGTAATCATCTTTTTCACTTACAATATTGTTTGTTCGGTCATTTGTGGTGTGAGATCAAACACATTGTTTTAAACTCTCATTGTTTTGCATACGCCCTTGAAAGATGATTCAGTTTTAAGAGGAAGTGTGAAGAACACAATTCCCTGTAGCGATTTATCATCTTATCTTCTCATCTAGACTATTTATGGTCCAGGGGAACTTGGACGGTGCTCCTTGGTTGCATGAGATTTAACTGTATAGCCAATGGTAGGTCTACCAACCTGCCAACTGGCCGTCTAGGTTTTATGGTATGACCCTCTGGTATGACCCTCTCATCTTCATAGATGCATGGTGAGAAATGACACTAGCATAGAGAGGTTAACAGCCAGTCATAAGAACTTTGTCAATTCTTTTATGGATCTTTCTTATGATCCATA
Organism: Iris macrosiphon; assembly: GCA_036927795.1. Taxonomy (NCBI): domain Eukaryota; kingdom Viridiplantae; phylum Streptophyta; class Magnoliopsida; order Asparagales; family Iridaceae; genus Iris; species Iris macrosiphon. The sequence continues at coordinate 30,348,751 of JAYESA010000020.1, read as the reverse complement.
CCCAACCCCATCTGATGGTAGAATGCTTCAATGATGATGATGACCATAAAACACTTTGGTTTAAATTCTGATGTTTTTTGGACAAATGTGCCTGATTTGATTCAGCTTTCAGAGAATCTGTGAAGAATTAAAATTGCACCAAATTTAAGGTGAAACACAAAGCATACCTGTGTGACTTTCTAGGAAGCACTGAGACCAATATATGTGTTGCATCGTGTCCTTGTCTGTGCAACATGGACATTTTACCTCTAGCGGGAGTAATTTTCCTTCATTTAGGTGGATACAGTCTACCAATCATATTATGCCTGTGTGTATCATGTTTTGTTTTCCGCC